>NBIV01000164.1:0-163744 GCA_003194525.1 Gracilariopsis chorda
CTACTACAACCGATAATATCAGGAAAACGATCAAGTACCAAGAATCCCTCCCTGAGGGCGTTGCACTTCAGATAACCAGACTTGTGTAAAGGCAATATTGGCAGAGCGATCACCGACGCTTGAGCTACTGGAATGCTTGAATCCTGTACTTTTCAATGCATCCAAGTCGATCTGGTTGGTGTTTCTGCAGTTTGATATTAAGAAAAGGTGCAATTTTGGCAAATCTTTTGAGAAAACGTCGCTACACTCTACACAATTAATTAAAAAAGTGTATATCCGTTGGGTTCTGTGAGAGCTTTGTTTCCTCAACCGCTCGGATATTCCTTTTGGTTCCCTTCAGGGCACTTGGATCGAAATCGAAAATTACTTCACATTTTTGTGCGAGATCACGCATTTCCGTACGTTGAGCTTCACCCCGGCATCTTACAGGAGTTGGAGTACCGTTTGGACGTGTCCAAAGTATCATTAAACCAAGTTTGAGATCGGTACCCTCATCTACATACTTCGGTGTGTCTGCCACCCTACCCTCGACCGGTCTATATGGAGGGCTCTGTGGAACGTAGCAGGCGCATTTTTCAAACCAAATGGCATCCTCGAAAAGCAGAAAAAACCAGCGTGGCAGGTGGAGGTAGTCTTTTACATATCATTTTCGGGTATCTCTACCTTCCAGAAACCGCAATTGGCTTCCAGTGTGGTGAAGACTTTCATATCCTCAAACGAAACGAAACAATCGTCCATTTTAGGTACAAGATACGAATCCCTGGCGATAATGGGGTTTAACTTTGGAGAGTCGACACATAAATTACTTCTGGTGTCTCCCTTCGTTTGAAACAATACTACTGGGATGGCCCACTCTGCATATGGGGCTCGATAAGCCCTTCTTGCAACATTCTTTCCACCGTCTTCGATTTTAACCTCTCTGGCTTTTGGAACTGCTTGGTATGGTTGTCAGTGTATCGGCTTGGCTCCATGAATCAAGTCTATACTGTTTTGCGTGGCTCTGATCAACACCAGTTGACTGCACATCAGACTACTATAGAGATCCAATAGGTAGCGTATACGTTTTCCTTACAAGGTTGCCCTTCATAGCCGACGGTTACATCTTCTCTTTCCAGTTTGTACTTCGGTTTCGGTGATGTTGCCGTTTCGGCGTTTATCCACGTGGTTGGATTTCTCTTCTTCGGATATCGGTTGAGCCCCCTCTCCTTAGAGTGGAGCTCTCCGGACCATATTTGTGCTGTCAGGGTAGAAATACTACGCGCCGGGCGGGAGATGGTAATCCGACAGGACGGCGTTCTTGAATAGTTTGGCCACATGATTACTGAGTTTGCTAAAACCCATACTTGAAATGTTTGATTTGGTTATAATTTCACAATTCCGTTTGCCATCATGTTCATGTGGCGTTCCAATACCTTACGGTGGCTTTCTAGGTTTAAGAGGACCAGTGCAGTTACATACCACTGTCAGCTCCACTTAGTGCATGGTGGGATACAAATGGAGCTTCACAAGTTCAACCTTATTGGATATTGCCGCTGAAGAAGTTTCCTGCCTTGCTCTCTCCGTTGCGGCTTTTGACTTATGCAGAGCAAGTAGGGTACTCCAAAACCTTTGGAACTGCACCGTTTTGATTCGAGGCAGAATTGATCTGAAATAAGTTTCAATGAACAGAGTTCCAAGGATACAACCGTTTCCAATTGGTTGATCACGATACATGATACCCGGACCTTTAACGTTCCTACGGCTCCGAATAGATCTATGCTGCTCTGAATCGCTAATGGTCAATTAATCGCGTCCATCAAATTATTTATAAGGGTACATGGCTGTACCCTGTCCAATACGCTTGTAAATAATAACTTAGCATTAAAAAGAGTCAGCCCAGCGCCCCTATCCAAGATAGCAGTGCACAGAACCAAATGGTTAACAGGAAAACTCATAGTTGATATTTAAGTGGTACTTCTCTGCTCCAGAAATGCATATACGTTGCCGATTGGACTTCTAGCGTTTTCTCCTCGGTAAACCATGGGTGAAAATTCATACAATAAACCTGTATTGCCGGTTGGCCTTTCAAAAGAGATCAGTTGGGTGTGGCCTGAGATCTAACATTTTGGTGTTTTCCGCCTGTGGTGGGGCGGCATCGGTTTTAGCATGCGACTTTTTGTACTGGTGACCACATTGATCTCTTGGTTTACAGGAGATTGCGTGTTTTTAAACCTTTGAGTTTTCCTCCCGCTGGGCCAAAGGCCACCTGACCGATCTGCTGACGCACTGGGGGAGTCTGGCTCTCACCTGGGAAGGCAAACTCGGACATCTCGTAGCCAATTCATGAGGTGATAAGCAACACGAGCAAAGAATATTTCTAGTAGTTGGATCGCTCAAAGCCATTCAAGTTTCCGCCTATTGGCACCCTTTCCATGGGTTGGACGCGTGTCGTATGGTTTGAGGACTGCTGACTCTGTAGTGTGGTCCTTCCAAAAGTGAATATAGCGAGTACCTGCTGGTATGGGATGGCCACTTGTACGGATGCCTTTGGTACTTTTGGGGGTTGAGGCTCCAACTGCGGGTGTTCAGGCGGATAATGGAGAAAACGATGCCAAAGTGGTTCTGTTTGTGTAGCAATTAGACATCCGGTCCAGCTTATGCTACATTCTTGTGCCGTAGTACCAGAGAAGGACAATTAATTCACCTCTAGGATACGCCGTTCCTGTTTATACTTACCAGGCCTGACAACCACAATGCGCTGTCTTGGACCCGCTCGATGACTATCTCCAGGAGCTTGTACATATCGCGCAAGCCCGTTATAATCCACCTTTTGGGTGTTAAGAGGGGACTATTTACCTGCAAGCTAATGGAGGCGTAGATTTATCGGCTAATATCGATCTCAACCGAGTAGTACTAAGCACTTTTCCACAATGAGAGTCCATCACGAACAACGAGTCCCCAAAATTCCAAGTCGGTGTGTCCTGACCCCTGATGGTAGCCTAGGAGCTCGGCATAAGATTCCTAAATAACTTCACCTGTCGCATAGGTTTCCGAAAGGTAGTTGAATACCTGCGTGTAAGTCCGAAGCATCTCCGTTTGGTCCTCATCAAACTGAAATGTTGTTTCAATTTCATTCTACTGAGGAGCAGGGATGTAGCATGCTTTTTTAAGTAGAATTGAGCACCACACGGGCTGCTCCTTCTGAAGAACCATTCTTGTCACAAGCAATCTTGAATCTTTGAGGTTAATCAATGATTAAAATGAGATCATCACCTGTGAAGGCAGCATCACCATTTGGAAACGAAGACGCTAACTATTCTTGGTAGTCTTCTGAGCTACCTGTGAGTTCTACCCAGAACCCCGGTTCCGTAACTTGTAGGTTCTGTAATCAACCACCCTGGTGAGCCGCTCCTTCAACGGCCTACTTACTTCCATATTAAAGTTCGGCCCAACTCAGTTTCATCGGATGAGTCATATGTAGACCAATGCTTATCTGCCTTTTTTCTACGAGAGGCCAATCACAAATGATGCAGTATCGACGTGGCATCGGTTCAACTCAGGTATGAGTGGACCCCTGGAAATATTGGGTGAAATTCGATATGACATTTATTTGGTAATTTTTAACCTTGATTGGTGATTTCTATGATATCCGAAATAGATGGACGCGTAGTAAGCGTACGGCCATTATTCATGGCTGGCATGACTCAAAAGTGTCGTGTTGCGCCGTGGCCAACCATGCCGCTCACTGACACAAGCGGACCACACGTATGGCATACTACAGTAATAATGTTATTAGCTTTATTATAACACTATTGTAATTAAGGGAGGAGGGCCCTGCCGTTTCACCCAGAAGTACAGTAGGGCTGTGTTCGGCTCTGAGTTTATCGCATGCGCGAATTGACCAACTTCTCGTGGGGTTTCACTGCATCTAGACTCGTTATACTCAACTGCACAGTATTAACCAGAAACACTGATCTGTCTTACACTGTGGGTTTGCTCAGTGTTCACTGTTTTTTAGTATTGGATACTATGTATTGTGGAAACAGATAATCGTCCAACTCATTATTGACTTTTGCTGTGCCAGTTGAATACGAAACACCCCCACCGCCAGGGGTCTTTCGGCTTTCCACACAACTCATCAGGTTGTAGCTTTCCCTAGTTTCTTCCCTCTTTTCCCACTTTGCCGTTTTGAATCTCCGTGGACCGGAGCACCCCTTACACAAACCGATAACTAAGTTGAGCAGCTGGTAATCCGATTTTCTGTAACATCTCCGTCAGTATAGCCGGGAGTCAGCTTGGGTTTGTACTTGAATAAAGTGTGGTACGGAGAGCTCTGTTGCTGTACCTACTTTGCAAGAGAGCAAGGCCGCGACGAACTTCGGAGAATCTGCTGCCTATGGATATTGCGCCAAATTATACAGTTTGCATTTAACTTTGTGGTTGTTCATCACGTTCTAACGGTGTTTTTCCTTCCCCCTTTTCCTACCTTTACGGTGCTCGTCATTCTCTGACGACTCTGTATCAGTACTAAAGTCCGAGTAATCGGAGTCCAACCCACTGCCCTTTCTCCTTGCTCTATAGGTTTTCTCCTTTTCTTTTCATTTGAAGCCTTTCTGTGCAACTAGTGGCGTACTAGAAAATTGAAAAAGTGAAGAATGGAGATCAAGTACCCTGCTACTGCACCAACAGGTGACGTACAATATCTGGGTTGTACGCCATTTGTATGCCAACTGTAACCACTACTACGCCACTAGTTCCATTTGCTACAAGAGACGTACCATTGTTTTCTTCTGAAGGAGCGATGCCGTGCCCCTCTTGTAGCAAATGGCACTAGTGCCGTACAGGTGGTTACACTTGGCGTATTAATGGCGCACAACCCAGAAATTGTACGTCACCGTTTTGTGCAGTAGTATGGTACTTGATCTCTACTCGTCACTTTTTCAAAGTGCTAGTATGCCACTGGTTGCAAAACAATTCTTGCAGGGTTTGGTTTCCATCGCCTGTAACTATCCGAGCTCGATGAACAACCGCCACAAGAGTCTCCTCTGTCAGGGTCCTACACTGGCCTACCAGTTGGTTCCGAAAGGTTTACATACCCTGTACTTTTTTTTTGTGAAAAGCATGCCGATTTCCGAAATGGTTCGGGAAGCATCTCACCAGTTTGCCATATAGAAAAGGGTGACTAAAAAGCTTTCAATACAAAAAGCTAGTGGGTTTCTTGGATTGGTTGGCGTCATTACCGGGACGATTTGTGGGCTCTGTAGAGCCACCTGTCGGTTTTCCCGAGAATCCCCCTGCAGCATCAGGTCTATGTATTCTGAAGCGTCCTGCTTGAGCAATTGGACAAGCAAAGCTGTTACTTGATCGAATAGCTCGTGACTGGCTTGTTACATCACTTTCTTGGCAATGCTACCCAAATCAAACTTGGGTAGCATCACCTTAGCCTTTTCTTCATCTTTGTTCTTTATCATTCGGTCAGATTTGGTACCGGTCCTCAGCCCCACCGGGGTCGCAGTATCTGTCATAATGGTTACCAGGAGAGCGGCATACTCCGCCGTCTGCTCCTCCTCGTCGGCATTGACTTGTACGGTAGTTCTTAGTAGCAGTTCCTCCTGGTTGCCCAATATAGGTGTAACGAATCCCTGCAATGGGCCCACGCCCATCTCTTTCCTCAATGAATCTCTGACTTTTGTGTTGGGTTGCCCTAGAAAACCTGTAGTGCGACAAATATTTGATTCATGGCGTACATTTTTGTGCAACTTCAGGCGTACAAATCGTGAGTAGAGTGTACGCCATTCTTAGGATAGCTAAAAATGACTTTCAATTTTTTTAAATCGATTTTATGTGTTTTTGGTACGCCAACCGTACTGTTGCAACGAGTGTGCTGCGATATATTTAAGATGGCATACGGAAGGCGTAATTAACGAAATTTTTATGCCTAATGTTCGCAACGGGTACGCTGATGTTCGGCAAGCAGTGAAAATATGACATTTCAAAACGAACTGCAGGCGTTTGTAAACATAGCCAGTTTTGTACGCAATTCGTCAGTTTTTTTGAACTAGTTAGATTTACAACATTAGGCATTGTGCCACAAAGCTCGCACCGAAACGCCACGCTTTCGCTATCTTTTTGCGACCCGTGGATGACAGTTATGTTTAATGTTTGTACATTTATTGTGTCATATAGTGTACGGACTGGTTCTTCAACCGTGCTGTTAAACAGGAATATAAAGCTCTAAAGTGACGGTCCATGCCTCCCCGACTACTTCATTGACTCAAAAGCGTCCCCTATAAGATTCAGTGAATTCGTGTACGTTTGTGTGCCAAACCGGCCAGTAGCTCCAAAACTGCAAAGGTGTAGTCAGATTAAACGTCTGCTAGGATGTCTGGGAAACCCAAGTCTGTCCATGTACTTTGTTTTTCACCCCTCGTGAACGAAGCCCAGATTCAGTAGTGACACAACCTAAGGGCTCGCTGTTGCACTCAAGGCCTATGTCCCTATCGTTCTAGGATTGTGCCGGTGGTCGCAGTAGTGATTGATACAGACGGAATGGCACGCGCATGAGTAAATGTGTGTATCTGGATCCTAGCTCAGTAGAGTATGCTGGAGGTAGGCAGTTGCTTGAGCCGGTACCCTATTGTGTGCACAAGAGAACATGACGGGCGGAATGCATTGGGTGCAATGGAGACAACAGATCTATCTCAATTGAGAAGATAGCATGAATGACACTTTGCTGAAACACCAGAGTTTGCGAGTATTCAAGGTGTCCGGTGCACAGCGTGAGAAAAAATAACGGCTGGATGCAACACATTCATCATTTTTTTGGGGTTTTTTACATACATCAACAATGACAAATGCGATATAATACGACAAGATGCCCGAATGTACATTATGCTCACGAAAAAATTTGAACTTATTGAGCGAGATCCACGAGTTCTCCGCCATGGAGTAATCAAGAACGGTGATCATAAGCGCCTGCTTGCTGTCAACGCCGATGAAATGACCTGAAAATCCAAACAGCTCTACAAAATTCGCTCAGATACGGATTCCGCACTCACACCTGATCAGATCAAGAAGCTTGTTCTTATGCTTTTCAAGGGGACTTTGGTTCTGGTATTAGACAACTTGACCGCTTTCGCTGTTTGATTTGCGGTTAACTTGCCTTTGAATGCAACTCGGGCATAATAGTCAAGGAACTCGTCCATTGTAACGCCTGTGGAACCCATGTCTCTTGCTGTACTTTTTTCCTCACACTCTGTGTATGTAGCGCATAAGCAGACTCGACAAATCACACAGCTTGCTATTACGCTCAAATCGTATGCTCGAGTCCTTTTGCGTGACTTTCAAAGGTCCAAGTAGGGATAGGAACAGCTTCCAGTTCACTGAACGTAAATGTGTGTATCTCGATTCTTTGGACGCTTCGCCTTGAACCTAATCTTCCACCGAAGGGTTACAATACCACAACGAGCTATCCATTAATTGTAGTTTTCAGAGTTGAAAGGCTACACACCATCTGCGGATAGAAATACGACCTGAGAAGAAGTCTCGATCCACTCAATAGTGTAGGTCAAGAGAGACAGGCTGGGATTGGGCAGGTGGTAAGGCAAGAGATACGAATTGAATGCAATGTGAGTGACAAATGCAAACAGACGGCGGCAGAAATGCAAAAAGTATTCACAAGCTCCACATCACGGTTTTTCTATGAATCGGTGACGGGGTGCAGCAAGAGTTAATGCATTAACGTAGCGGTACAGAATGCAGCAGAAGGGTTGAAAAAATATCGTCCCGCGCTGGAAGACGCCGAAATAAGTGAGACAGTGAGGACCCACTCTGTAAAAGGTGTAAATGCCATGGTACGGCTTCAAGCAACAATCTGATGCCACGAAGTCTGAGAAAGGTGGAAACCATAATGCATCAAAGCAGAGAAATACAGCGAAAAATAAGAATGCACGTGGGGCATGGCGTTCTCGTGGAAGCAACATAGCTCTCTGAGCTCCTGTGCTTGAGTAAGAATGATTTAATATTGAAGGTGGCGAGTATATAGCTAGATCAAGACCACAAGTTGCGCTTTGACACTATGCTTGACGGTGGGATAGGGAATTCTGTTGTGGAACGAAAGAGCTGGGAGACGACACTTGATAAAGCGAACGGCTCATTCGTACGGATGCCACCTGCCTTCAATTATGCGCCACGTGTACAGCAGGAGCCAAGTTTGTAACACATACATTTTGTTACTTTTGCGTCTTTGTAATGGTACTGTGAGTGGTATTTAAGGAGATAGGAACTCTCTTACGAACGGGGTAGTAACGGCACGATTGAAACGATCGTGTTGAACAGGGAAGGTAAGAACGTGCGGTGCGCAGTGATCCTGAGATCTTTCTTCTCTACTACGAGAAATATATCTCTCAGATGTGAGACATATATTGCAACGAGTAACTGATCTAGATATGACTATAGTTCCGGAAGACATGCTTCACGTGCTTGCCTGGTTCTATTCATCATGATGCTGATTCTCTCGTCTTCAGGTGCGATTATTTCTGGCAAGTTCTACTTCTCACTCCCTTATGTTGACAAAAGAATTCAATGATTACCACATATCACGTTTTCAACTATAGCGCAATACTCCTAGCCGTCCTTTTACGAATCCTATTCCTCACAACCCTTCCCACTCGATTCCTATGTTGCAGAGGTCCCACCCGGGCTTAAAGGATTCTGTTTCTCATATTAAATTATAATAGGAGAACAAAGTCTGACGAAAGTTGCAGCCATGCCTCACTATTGTAGCATGGAGTGCTGGATTCAATACAAAAACGTCCTGATCCAAGGCAGGGATGTTCTCTTACTATGATCTGTTTGATAATCATCTAAGCGTCAATTCCTTGTAAAGAGCTTCGCACAACGTCTTTTTTTGAATCTAAGTACGTCATGACACCATCCGTGTCTTGCATTTCATCGACGAAGTATGTCCACACGGAATGCCGCTTCCCACGACCAGCATAGGTCGTCCGTACTACAGGTATTGGATGACTAGCACCTCAACCTCCTCTAGTCTTGCATGCAAAAAGTGAATGACTATGAATCCTGGAGCGGGAATAAACCTGACATCGGTTACCTCTTCTCAAACCTTAAGTTGCCCGTCAGCCACGACTAGCTTGTGTAAAGCTGTGCATACTTCGTGGCTCAAGAAGCAAAACGTTTTTCCGTAGTACACATCAACTTCATTCAAACGGTTGCAAGCAAACATTCCAGGAAAGTAACATGTCAATCTATGCCCATTACAATGAGAAAATCCGTGATATGTCCATTGGCGCAGTATTATCGTCTTCTTGTCCGGCAAACGACCCGAAACGCGTATTGAGTCAGTTTGGCTTACAAGCTCACCAGCTTCAACTCGTAATATGCCCAATTTCGAAGTATAGTAGTGAAAAAGCAGATCTTTTAAACGCAGTATGTTAGTTTTTCCTTCGTTGGTCATGGATGTATGAAATGAAGGCCCTAAGAGTGAGGATGGTTTTGTCCACTTTCGGCACTACTTGGTGAAGACCTACTTGTGAAGGAAGAGATCCAATTGTCATCGACATCAGTTTCTTCAATATGGGGGATCTCAATTCCATATCGAAGGCTATGCGAAGAGGCCGCAATATGATACTTGATCTTCTCCCTCGCCGACTGGCCAAAGAGATGATTTGCGTGCGTGATTCTGGTCACGTATCCGACAAAGTTTTTAGGCGTCCATTGCCATAGAAGTGAGATAGGACCAGAATCTCTAATATTCTGAGCACGGTGTAGTATCAAATGATATTATACTTGCAGAGATGAATTCGGTTGGGTCTTTTCTTGTGATACAGATCCACAAAATGTCCGTAGAATCTCTTGGCCAAAGACTCAATCTGATTGACCTTTTCTTCACTTTGTCTCCACTGGCACGTGAGGCGTACAAGCTGAACGAATTACTTCCATTCACGCAATACTTGGGCGGGTACTCAGCCGTCCAGAATTCCAAGACTCGTTGAGATCGTGAATAACTTCCATTCGGATGCTTTCCAGAGTCCTCTTTTGTCTAGACCTCGTGGCGCCCTGCAATGGTATCAGCCAAACCCCTTCCGGCATGCTCTTAAATTATCTTTCACAGCTTCATACACCGTTCGCGATGATAGGTATGCTAGTTCTACATGGCGACCAGAGTCGTTGCTCCAACCTGAAACAACATCTTTAGAAACATTCTCAAACAACGAGTGCATGATATCGATCGGAAAATGTCGGAATGCACGCATGGTATTCAGTTGCAATAGAGGTGTAGGGTGGTTGGAAGGGAATTTGTTTTGTTTGAGATGGTATTCAAGTTCTTGTTCCAGGATTTTGAACTCCATCTCTCTGAACCAGTTATAGCATCACCTCACTATGGGTTCGGAGAGGAAGGCATGAAGGATCCCATAAAACTAGATCTACAATCTTTCTCTTTGCGCTAGATTGGTGATGGCCAGAAAGAACCGGTTGAAAGTAACAATGGTGAACATGAATGCCTCTGATGAGGCTAAAACGAAAAGGAACGAGCCCGTTAGGGCCTTTCATATGAGTAAGTTTTTTCATGGCTGGTAATTCTGCCAAAGTAAAAATCAGATGCACTCTAACTAGCCTGCGTTCGCCGTTCCACAGTTTTGCAATCCTTACATACAGCGATGACCTCTGAATCTCTTTGATAATGGACGGAAAAAGCTCGTTAGTTCCTTTGGTTCATTTTGGCCAAAGATGAGAAGCAAAGGCAGTAGTCGTCTTGCCTTGAACCTAATACTCGGCGGAAGATTTAGAATACCACAAAGAGCTATCCAGTAGGTGCAGTTATCCGACTGGAAAGGCTGCACACTATCCGCAGATAGAGCAAGATATATATCATACTTCATCATCTCCAGACCTTCTTTCTGTGAAACAATATCCTGGAAAATGCGACCTGAGAAGAAGTCACTATACAATCCCTCCTCCTGTTCAAAGACACAACGCCAAAAAAACCGAAGAGGAGGGGCTCCTCCAACGGATTCTGAAGCAACATCTCGATACGTTCCCACGCAGGGATATACTTAAACAGATCAGATACCGTATTGAAATCGTCGTGACAGTGTGAGCATTCTAAAACCGATCCATATGATGTTTCCTACAGAGCTTTGTGGAATTTGGTACGCGCTGGGTGATCTGTTATACATAGTTCAGAATTACGCAGTAGAGCTTTGCGTACACCCGAGAATGACTTATATTGGCGCTGAGAGCTATCAGATACCGAGATTTCATTGATAAGATCAGTCATGAAGGCGTCGTCTGCTGAGTGCTTGATGACAATTCCCAGCGCATGGCGTGCTTTTCCATGAATAGAGCAAACTTTTTGTCCAAGCAAATGACATGTCTGTTGCTTCCAAGCGAATCAGAAGAAACTTCGTTCGCTGTGATGTGAACATGATCGATGACTCGTTCCGCTACGGGTATGAGACAAAGAGAGTTCTCTGACTCCGATCTGGTTGAGAGAGTGATAGATATGGTACTATTCGATTCAGTCGAGTTGGGTGAGTACGCTTGATCATTTTCGATATCGTTTTCATCTACGTCACTAGTGTGAGCGTACAGAGAAGAGAGCTGCAAGGAGCTATTGATGGCAGAAGGGAGCGGCAAAAAGATGCTTTCATCATGTTCATTTCCATCAATTCTGTTTTGTGCCGCTGCCCGATGTCGCATTGCAGTTTCTCTAGAAACCAACTTCCCTTTCCCACATCGACATTTGTAGTCGGAATGGCAAATGTATCCTAACCTACCCATATCCGGAGTGATTAATTAACAAATTTGGAGTATCTCGCACAGAGATTCCTTGAGATGCAATATGGTAACGGATTCGAAAGAAGGGATCGGATGTGTCAAAAAATATGAAAACAGTCTAACAGATATGACGTCAGAACTAGTGAGAAGGGATTCCTCAAAGTTGCAAAGCTGAAAAAAAACTTGTTTTCTTGAAAAAGTATCCTTCTTCACTCCGCCCGTTTCAGGTTTTGCGAAAGGAAATGTGAAGGACAGTGATATAGAAAGTGTCACTATATCGTCACGTCACGGTTCCCTTCAAATTATTCTGTATCACCCAACTCTCACTCAGCGCTCTATCTTTCCTTTCGGTGATCGTGTTGTGTTGGTGCTCGTGTTGTGTTGGTGTTTTTTTTCAAACTGTAGCAAGAATTAGCCAGAAAAAAGGAGCTCATTTCATGCATACAAATGGTAACGATCTGGGCGGCAAGGTGACTTTACGCATCAATTTCTGTCAGGCGTTGTCGCCCCACAGGAATATGCCACGAGCAATCTTAAGTACGTATTCCATGGCCATGCATTAAGATGAAACAGAGTACAATTCACGTCACTGGTGATTATCAAGGCATGTTTGCGCTTGGGGTCAGTGAAAGCGACGGGTATTTCAGTTTGCACGACCAAGCGCAACGCCACAAATGTGCACACAGCGTGTTTTGGGATATGTGTCCTAAAGAAAACACCAGGTTCAAACTCCTTATCACCTGTTCATGTCCTAGGTTCTCTCCTCTATCCGAAAGAAGTGCGCAGATACTGGAGCGCTCACGAAGGACTCACCATTCAATCTTGCACATCATTACTCATCATGGTTTTGATAGCGAACAAAATCGTTTTCCCTGGCTCTAGTTCCCGAACGTCGGCGGAGGACTCGAGCTCGTTTAGCATTGGCAATGAATTCAAGAGGGCAATCGAGTGTCACAAAGAAAGCCTTCGAGAAAATGAAGCTGATTATCGTGTGGAGAACTCAATCAAGAGTACTGGCAAGTATTCTGTAGCTGTTCTGGGCACTGTTATTAGTTTGCTGCGCTCTTCTGATGTATTTTCACACCATATGGGCCGTAGAAGCTTTCGTTCCATCAAACAGGCTACAGGCCAGAACATATTCCATTGTTCAGAAGCTTCGAAATGAGGTCGCTCATAGAGACAAAATTAATGAAAAAGAGGCAGCTTGCTCGGCGCCCAAGGAATGATTCAGAAGCTATGTTGACAACCAAGCAGACCTTTGAAAAATACAGAGTTCAAATGCAGCATTTTGTTTCCCGGAATCCAAATCGTACGGAGCCGAGTACGAATTTGCCTCGTTCTCGTCATGATGAACATTCTTGGGGCAAGAGAAACCGAAAGCGCACCCAAATGGTCTGGAGGAGTGATCGCAGAATCTTTAAAAAAATTTGTAATTCCGATGATTGCACTGTTCTTTGTTCGTCCAGTTTGGATCAGAGTGACACGAAAGGCAAACTCACGAAGCATCGCAGCTTACGAAGGAGCCAAAAAGTGGAACGCCGTAAGGAAAGCAGAACTGCTGAAGATATTGATGATGATATTCATCCAGTTTTCAGCAGACACAAATCTTCGCTGCCCACACCAAAACGGTTAGAACTCATGCGAAGGGGAGAGAGTTACTTCATCGCTCGGATGGTGAGTTATCTGAGAAATCTGATGACGATGATATTCATTCAAATAAGAGTCCATACAGCTCTTCCACGCTGAGGCTGAGCCCCAGACAACAAAATGGCAATGGTAAGAAAAGACTGTTACCTCAGTGCGTTGATGCGGGCCAGTGTGTGGCTGAAAGCCGTCAGACGTCACATGCCTCTGATGTTGCAGTAGAACCCATTTTGAGGACGAAGACTAAAGCTTCCTTCACGCCACTCACCAAACACCCCCAAAGGGTTAGGAAACATAGAACTCTACTTCGCTGCGTAGAATTTTCATCCCCTCAGGAGGGTGACGAAGTTAATGTGATCGAAAGCAAGAATACAAAGAACGTTACGTTGACGAAAAGGAAGCAACTTGCCCAAAAACGTAAAAAGCGCGTATTGCCTGAACGTTTTGAAGATGTGCATAAACAAACTCACGTCCAGAAGAAGCCACGTCTCGAAACCCGTTTCGAGAATATTGACGAAGGTGTGCCAAAGGGATCTCATACCTCTGGGTTTTTGCCTGAACGCACTTTACATGTGGATCGCAACAGAATGCGTTCATTGGGCGAGAAAGACAGTAGCAATTGTGATCAAAAGTGCAAATTAGTAGGTTGCAACATGCCAGGGGATCCGGCTCATAGATTTGTTGTGTGCGGAAGAGCCATGCATAACCTTTGTGGTCAACGAGTGCTAGGGGCTGCTCATGTTGAAGGAATGTTCATCTGCTCTTTCAGTTGCGTATTGAGCGCTTTGAAGCAGATGACGTAAGCCCCCGCAGCATGATTTACATCCTGTGTGACTCGGCTTTGGGTCCCAAGGGATTACATAGAGCACTGAACCTGCAATAAAGGCTGATTTAGATGTGCTGCGAGCGATGAAGACTGTGCGTTGTGGTTACAGATGGCTATCACTCATCGCTTAAGGGGTCTCTGTGCTTGGAAGTAACTATCGAATCGTGATATTAACCACAGACACTGCAGAGCTTGATTTAAGGCATAATCTACTTCTGACTGGTTCGTCAGAGTTTTGTACGACGTATGTCTTTGTGGAGTAATTGATAAGATTTGTGACGTTGAGCTTTAGCTTATTCTTGTAGCCCACCTGTCATCTCACGGCTCCAACACATCTTCATTACCATGGTCTTATCTGAAATGAGCACGACTTCAGGAATGCGCACAGCAGATTTGCAGCCAGAAGTAGCCTAACATGCCGCAGACGTGCTCCACGATATATTCGACCTCTCGCAGCACTACCACACAAGTTTGCGCACCATCGGCACGCATGGTGCTCTTTAGCATGTATTTGTTTTCATATCCATCAGAATTACATGCGGCAGACGGCAGTTTCGTGATACTGTGCGAGGTGTTTTGAAGGTTTCTGAGCAGGTCATTATCGGCAACGTCTGCGAAGCCACCTAGTGCCGTGGTTTGCGCCTGGACGGCGACGTTCAGTCATCCAGAGCATCTGCGTAGAAAGCATAGCGTCTGAGTTGAGCATTTCTACTCCTTTTCTCAATACCAATCCCAGATTTTATACGGCGTCCACATCAATTACTTGTGCAAATGCCATTTCATGCAGCTCAGCTCAACCGTTCTCCTGGGATCAGCCGGAACTGGACCTGCGCTAATTTTAAGTACAACTGTAAGACTATTCATGGCATAAGCATCACGACCCTGTTCAATCGCTCTATCATACAACTTGACTGCTAGTAGTTGATCTGGTTCAACATTGTCTGCATCAGAAATCAGCAAAACTAGCCAGAGTGAAGCTTGTAAAAATGGGTTTTATAGCTATTTACCAAACAAAGGAGAGGGGAATACAAATATATACGTCAAAAATCATCCCAGAAACGTAGTAACAAGAAGCGAGAGCATGAACGACGCGCTCGTCTAAAAGGAGACGTGACTTTCGACGAATCTCTACGCCTGCCTGTCAACAGACATATTGCGCTGCCTCTTGCGAAGTGCATGCGGTCTGTCTTTGCGAGGGTGGATGAAGTGCAGATTCAAGACCGAAGAAAAGTCGTAAGTGACTTTATGTGAAGCTAAGGTCAATGCCAGCGACGTTAGACGCGACGGCGCTGCCGTTGTAGTTGGTGGCCGCTGCCGCGTCTGTCGTGACGGGGTGGTGGAAGTTTAGCTTCACTTCCAGAACACGCTCGCGCGCATAGATGGGTGTCCAAAGAATCGTAAAACAAACGGTCTGCCCATGCATTTGCTCTTCCATCGCAACGTAAAACGCATTCCCGACAGGCCATAGCAGCAACGAGAGCAATTTCAGCCGGGGTACGGCGTTGAAATCAAATAATACTATGAATTTGATCGAAGAGTTGATCCCCAGAAAAGTTTCGAATATCATCTTAAATCAAAACTGAAACATAATAAGAGCGCTTCCAGGCCTATCAAACAGCAGTGGCAAGCGTGCATACGAGGAAAACGCGAAGATTATCGCTTGTGGGTTGCAAAGAGAGCAGATAAGAGAACATGCTAGATGGGCGTAGCATATAGTAGGTTTTTGCTAGAAGTATTTTGAGACGGTTCTTGTAGTGGCTGATTTAGGAGACGGAGGACGATGCGACATTGTTGGGGGGTTTGCTGTGGGCGCACGCATGAGATTGGGAATGATGACAAATCCACGAGTGGCATTCCCAAGCCCATCATCGTTTGTGTAAAACTCTTTACATCAACAGCTCTTTCTTATAGCTCTTTTGGCTCTTTTTGGATTTGCATCAACACTTGCAGTTCCAATTGAAGGAAAAAGTCCAAACATTTCCTTCACATCTGATCGTACTCTCATATGCAAAAATTCAATCAAATCTACAGCGGACTGTACCGCAACAACTGTAATGTGAGCATGAGTTTGGATCATTTACAATGATTATCGAAGCATGCACATGACACAGATGACCTACCGTAGTTCGTTGAGGGTTGACCGATAAAAGCTGCACATGTCGCAGATTCTGAAACTGTTGAAGAGAACTTGCTGGGATTAACGCAGCATTGATGTTGTAGAGTATTGACGGCAGTGCCCTGTTTTTCTACAGATTTTTGAATAACAAGTTTAGGATAACCGCACCCTTTCTGTATACTTCGAAAAATATCGTCATGGGGCTCAGCCCTGGAAAATTAAGCTTCCAGTACCACCCGAGCTTCGAACCCTTAACCCCAACAGTCAGCCCAACAGTTTTTTACTAGCCCACGACTGCAATATGCGCCTCCGCTTCCCACGATGGTTATGTTCTGGGATTTCGTGGTGGTCTGTACTCATACCAGGTTTTCAAAAACAAGTAAAGTCCGAGTTCCCATTTCCATTTCGTAACATCAATCTGAAGGCCGGTAGCTGCAAATGTCGTTAGCTCCCAAGTTCGCTACAACAAGAGTGCCCTTTAAATAATAGAGAGATGTATTAAGATCTGGCAATGGTAGATTTCTTTATCGATGAAATTGGAGGTGCTCGAGTGGGCACCGTAACTCTGTTTTCCATCTGTGTGCAAGCATCTAGCATCAAACGTCAGTACGTGCGTTGTTCCTTCATAGGCTACTTCGGAAGAGACAAACGTATCTTATTGTACTGAGACCGGTATCGAATGTCTCGATGGCAGAAGCGCAAGTATCACTGAATCGTCATCAGGAAAGGCTTCGTTAAGCGGCGTGATCAGAGCCGTAGAAACAGGGCTAATAGTTAGCGCAGATATATATATGCGAACGTACACAAAGATACTATAACTCGACTGGCGAACGACTAGTGCGAATGGTCCACAAAAAGGGCGCGCAATGGAGTACAACGTAGAGGGGTGAGAATTCCGGAGGGGAAAGGGTACTGCCTGGGGAAGAAGAGAAGCGAGCAGATGTTTAGAGAGTTGTAGTCTTACAAAGGTTGAAGGTGGAGGCGACATCGGCGCCTTTAGGTACGGATTTAGGTGATGATCCTTCGTTTCATCAGCCTGCACTAATCAATGGATGCATCCTCTGTGCGCATTAGACAAGCCCAGAGACCTCCCAAGTTTACCATCGAAACCCTCTTCTTCATCTGCGCCATGTGGAGATATAAGATACGCTCAATCAGGTCTTCGTGAACCTAATTTTTCGTACCCGCACGAAAAGGGGGCACGTCTTTCTTGATCTCCCTCCATTGACCATGCTTCAGACCCTCGACCTCAGTAATCCGCGTAGCCATAGAATTCTGCACCTCTACAAAGAAGTGGTACTTATCGGCCTTCAGTGTCGCGATCACGCCCTGCATCCTATCTGTAGGGTCAAAAATCATCGTGTTCACCGCCGCTGGCTCGTTTTCCGCCACTTGCACTACGAGGGGTCCATGTTCAATCCCATTCACTCCCGCGCCATGTGAAATTGTTCTACTCTTTTGAGACGCTGCCGTTCATCATCAGATGTAGCACGAGAGTTTCACTAAAATTTGTACAAGTGCTTTGAGGGGTCAGCGACAGTAGACGTGTCGTCGTCCAACATTTCCGTAGCCATCACCGATACCACCCCACAGTCCTTTGTCAACTGTTCTAGCCGATAGTAATCCCCTAGCTTCCTGCAGGACAGTAGCGCCACTGACCTCAAAACGTCTCCAACGAGTACGAAGTCGCCACGCCGATGCATTCGATACGCCAGCATATGTCCCCGATGTCTTTTCAGCTGTTGAATACTCAACATACCGTCTTCTTGTTCAGAAACTGACAGCAGCCACACCTCCGGACCCACACAGGTAATCAACATTCCGTTATGCAATTTCATGTTTTACACAGTGCTGTGACACTATTTTTCCGCTACCAGCACCGCCTTGCCTTCGATGATCCGGAAAATCAGTACCCGCCTACTCTTCGTACCCGCTACGGTTGGCAAATAGTACGCTGTTCCAACAACCAGGAATTGTTCTTTCTTATCTATTACGCTTCCAGTGAAAGTAGTTGCAAGAAACGTATTTCCGGTCTCCATTGGTTTTAGCGTATAGTTGGACAAGGTATCGTACCTTGAATCATCGATGATTCGCACATATCCTTTCAATACTTCATCACTGACATCTTCAATGGCTGGTATTTCTGTGGTAACACCAAAGCATTTTGCCAATTCCATATGAGCAATCCAACATGGTTGCTCACCAAATGGAATAGAACTAATATGTAGTTATTGAATCTCACACACCTCACCCAGGTGCAGTACGTTTTCTGTAGCAATTGCCAATGAGTCTGGGAAAGCTTCCGTGTCAAATCCACAAACTCGGGTAACCTCTTGAAGGTTCACGTTAGACACTAACAGTTTCCCACCCCAGGTGGCAGAGTAGACTACTGTTGGTTGGTCGCATGCTATAACTCGTAATTCGCCCCAAGGCTCTTGAAGATTGTCAGCTGAGCAGGCTGGGTACCTATACTCAGTTTTCTTCGCTCTGAAACTATGGAAACCAGCATCGATGACGAATCTAATTTCTCAAAAGATGCTGCGGCCATTGCTATATCGGCGTTCTCCGAGTACGTCAGAAGTAATTCGTTCCCAAGGCCAACAAGCAAATAATGATGACCTTCAAGTGACGCTAAGAGGACTGAACGAGCGCTTACATCACCAAACAGTTCTATCATTTCAAGGGCTCGTAAAGATGGAAGAGTGATCAGCTTCACCACCCGTTCATTCACTTCAGCCATAGTCCAACCACGGCCAGATATGCCTCTCCCCTGCTTTCCTTAGATTCTTCAGTATATGGCATTTGATTGTTCATTACAAGCAATTCAAACATTTAACCTCTCCGTCCATCTTTGTCTGTGTATCTTCCACTAGAGTTTTGTTATCTGGCTCAACCTTGAGGGGAATAAGATTTCCCCCAGTTGTGGCGAAAAGAAGCTGATTGTTATTCTTGGAAGCAATTGAAATCCCATATTTGCCGGAGGGACCCAGCTGTAGGTCGGCTGAGACGTCATTGTTCTATAATCAGTGAATTGAACACATTTCGTTGTAACTTGAATCATGATAACACCCTTCGTGTTTGCTGCGTACAGTGTACGCGTATCCTCTTCGAAGCCTGGTAGACTTGCCGGGGCCATTTCATCCGCGCTAGTAATTTCTATTGTCCTGGTGGCGGAAGTGAAGGTTTGGAGGAGGTAAGAGTCATATATGTCAACGATATGTCTCTTTAAGGATCACATGTCCTTAATACCCGGCAGGTCCTCTGATGCGTGTTCCGACTTGCTTATTCCGTTTCGGATGATTTGTAAAGAACCGCCTTTCCCTGCTCCAGAGCATTTCCCAGCTTGTCCTTGACCGTGAGGCAAATAGCCCATGCCTCCAACAATGCAAAAGTCTAGAACAGGATCGAGATGAGGGTATGTTTGCACAATTTCGACGTAAGTACCGTTCTTCTCATTTCGTTCACGACCGACATGGACGAGCTTTGAATGACCTTTCTTTGCCCTAATAAAGGCAAAAGCACTGTCACGGGTGGAGATGCAACAAGGTACAATGGTTTCCCCAAGACGTTCCATCTTCACTCGCTTAACTACGTTGTTCTGATCTGTCACTAGAAGAAGAATACAGCGTTTTCCTTTATGATCCCCGACAAGATATCGTGTGCCTTGGGCATCAACCCTCCCAC
Organism: Gracilariopsis chorda; assembly: GCA_003194525.1. Lineage (NCBI taxonomy): Eukaryota > Rhodophyta > Florideophyceae > Gracilariales > Gracilariaceae > Gracilariopsis > Gracilariopsis chorda. The sequence continues at coordinate 20,049 of NBIV01000164.1, forward strand.
AGAAGTGATAATTGTTTTTTCAAATTATTGCGCCTTATAATCTCCGTTTGCGTTCATGTAGGTGACAAGATCATCACCGAAGACCAAAACACCGCATATGGGTTCTGGAACAGCAAATAGTTTTGTAGATGTAACATCACGCTTGCCTTTTTTCGAAGTGGTAGGCGCGATATCTTGGTCGCTCATCCCAATCACATAGTAGTCATTTCACGATTACCTTTTCCCTGCCAACACAAAATGGCGATTGTAAGATTCTTACAGCAGTGCACGGAGACCATGTCGAGGACGCTTTTTTCCGTGAGGCAGACTTTAAACGCCGTCTTATCTGCATCGTGCTCAGTCAGGACTACCTTGCGTAATCGCTTGTACTGATAAGTTGCGATGCATTTTGCCTTCGAGTCAACAATGCTAAGTCGCTCGAATATGGCATTGGACACGAAGTGGTTTTCCATATCGCCGGAGGACGCGACATGACCATGTGATTCGGCAGCATTTCATCGTAAAACACAGATTTTGTAGTTATCGGTGATTACAACGAGGCGATCTTGATTCCCTCCGGTCATGCGCATGAGATGCATCCGGAAATGGTGCCATAAATCGGTAGCTCGAGTGCGCAAGGAAGATTTTCTCTAGTGATGTTGAATGTAGTTGACATTCACACCAAGAAAGTGATAATATGACGAACTGATTATGCCATAAGACACGTTGGTCTAACGTGAACATATCACGTTAGACATATATGTTGATGTAAGACTGACAGTGTCATTAATGTTCTCGTAAGCTTGAAGATAGTTTGATGTAATGTCGGGATTGTGTGGTTCCCTGTCTTTTAGCCACAGATCTAGTTAGTGCCTTTGGTTTTACAGGGTATTACATAGGCACAGTTGCCATATAAAGATGTGACTAGAACTCTACCTCACTGAGTGAGAGTCAGCCATCCAACAGAAAGTTGCACTGATCTGGGGCTAAAAAGCTTCCGATAGCAGTGTGAGAGACCCACAAGGCTTTGTGGGTGGTCACGACTACTAGTGGTGCATTTTTGGCGTGGTTTAAAGCGAAAAATGAGCGGAAGATTGGAAACGAGATGACAAAGGAAATCAGGAGAGCACAGCGCGTCAGAGCCAGCGCGGGCTTCTGTTGGCCCAGAATGGCTTCGACCATGGACCATTCTGCAGCAAGTTGTCGAGGAGAGCCGATGCAAAGAAGCTTCAGCGTTGAAGCGAGACGATGGTGGGGGAAAAGGGCTTAAAAAACGGCCGAGACTGTAGAAACTTTGGAAAGTGAGAGCTGCTGTTGTATTGCTTCGTTTGGTACCGTTGGTACATGTGAGCACTGAAACTAGTGTGCGCGACACTATTTAAGAAAACATGATATTGGAACGCTACACAACATATAGTGTGACCCACACTAATTGGTGTTTAACTATATTACTGTGGACCACACTATTTCGTGATCACAAATATAGAGCGACCAAAACCAACAACTACGATTCAACCCCGACAGCCTCCCCTTCGAAGTTCCGACAATACTTGGTAATAATGCACTGCAGTTCTGGAAACAACTGGCGCTCTTCCCGCTGCCCGTTCAGAGTCAAGCCCATCCCACACCGAATCATTGCTTTACGGGCGTACGTTATTCCATTCTCATCGCGTAGCCCATTTAAAACACGTACTGACCTTGCAGCGAGCTTAATAAAATGTCTTTTCCAAGGATTGCTCAACACTCCTGAAGTCTTCGCACAGCTCATTCACAAGTTATTTCCCATCAACTTCATCTTTAAATCGTCCTATTCGTTGCGTCAATGCGCTTTGAGTTTCTGTATTACGAAACTATCTGCTGGCTGCACAAGATAAGTAGCGTTGCGATGAAAGTATCGAATCTGCGTTTTGTTCTCTTCTAACGCCTGCTTTCCTTATTCTATGATATCATGAGTGTTGAAATCGTCTAAATAGATGACCCGCTTGTGACCATTTGGTAACGACCTAAAGATTCGTTTCTTTCTCACCCATTCTAAGAAGACGCGCTTGTCCACCTATCCCTTTGGACCCATTCTGTAGGTAAAACTTGAAATATCATCCGGAAGGCCACAGATGGCATAATGTTTGTCGACATTCTTGAATATCATCAGTGGAATCTTTAGCTTCGCATCCAGCCCTCCACAAGGAAAAAACATCATTTTCATCCCATCATCGCCACACACGACGTCTGCATAAAGGACTTGAAGGTCTCCAACCAACGGCAGAGTTTTATGGTTTCCCATATTTATGCAGAAATGCGTTACATCTGCGTTGAAAAAATTGTTCTTTCTTCAGAGTCTTAGAGCGGAATTGCGAGCTAGCTGATCCAGGTGAAAGGCAACTTCTCTCATAATTTGTTCCTGTTTCGCCGGTGATACCATGAGCTTGCCGCACTGCGAGCGGTTCACAATATGGCTCCGTTCCATAAAAGATTGTATCCATCGAGGAGTGATTCCGTCTACAATCGACGTTTCTGTACGTTCATCCATCATATTCTTGTGATATGTCCCTACTTGTTTGCTTGCTATCCGATTGTGCGACAGATTCCGTAGAAAGCGAGCATTGAATTTAACTCGTCCTTTTATCATTATATTGAACTTTTCAAGTACATCGGAGTGCAAGGTAGCTACTTATTTGGCTAACGGGCATCCACGACCACGTTTGGCCTTGAAAAAATGTCGACGTACACCATTTGCCGTTGCCTTGATGAACGAAGTGTTGTTGTTCTTGCTAACACGATCATGGCCAACTATGAGATCAAGGCAAGATCTCAAATACCTAGATGTGCGCTGAAGGTTGGCTTTAGAACTTCTTTAGAACCATTGTGGAAATTGTATGGTTGCTCTGGAGACGATATGTTTTTCTCCAATCACAGCTGATGTTTGAATCATCTATCGAGCAATCACAGTACGATGAGAGTTGGTTAACAGGTTTTGTGCAGAACTTTTTACGTTTTGCTTCGTGGGACGAGGGAGTGTTGGCCAGTGGCTGGGTATCGTTGCTTAGCGAGATAGTATCATTTACTGGAAGCGTAGTATTGTCTGTAGGCTGTAATTCATGTTCCATTCGTGCAAAATCACTGATCATAGGAGAAGCATAAAGTGACATGAGCAGCTATACGGGTGCTCAGAGTACTTCTGAGCAGGGATGTTTTGTTCGTAGATGGAACGTTGTGGGTAGGTGTATTTCAAATGGTTGCTTTTGGCGCCAAGTTTCTTTCTAACCCGCACTATTTGGGACCGAAGAAATCTTTGGTACACAGAAATTAGTGCGGCCTATACTAATTTCGTGCCCACAGTAATTCTGAACTCAAACTAGTTTCAGTGTTCACCTGTACCTTTCTGTCACCAAAAATGCTACAGATGGTAGCGTTCCTGTAGTGGGACTGATTTATCCTGCACCGCCTCTGCGTTGTCGCTATAGTTCAATGACCCCCCGAAAAAGTAGACAGGGTGGTGCCAGCTACCACGGGCTATTGCGGCCCGTGTGTTGACAGTCATAGTTTCGCTTGGACGTTGTGCTCCGCCTCGCCAGCCGCTGGCAATCCCTTCACACTTCCGCTTCGTCTGCTGCCCACCGTTTCCCCGAGTCGTCAGCCTCAGTCGTCAGTACTCTGGTCCATGTCGTCTTATGCCCATAGCCCATGGCCCTTAAAACTCCAGTACCCGACTTTGTTGACTTCCAAGAAGCCCCTGCCACGTTTCTGTCTCCTCTTTCTTTTGCGCTTTGCATCCCTCTGAAACAAATCCTATCACTTTCAGCGTGGACACCGTTTCGGCGTCCATGTCTCCGTTCGCAGACAACTCTTCCCTTTTCCCTTCCATTCCGCTCGTGCTTGCCTTCTTCATAATAAATATCGTCGTTGCCAGTACCCTCCCTTGCTTCTTGGGTCGCATCGTGTCCTTCTTCATCAATCGCGCGCGCGGCGACACACTCCGTATCGTTATGCATTCGATTTACATCTACCCACTAGCCGGTCGCGCCGTTGCATTAAGTGCACTAAACGGTGCCAAACGGAACAATTGCTCTAGAGGAGTTAGGACTCCAGATACGGTAGTGGCGAAAATTGCCCAAAGTCAACTTGAACCAACTTCTCACTGTCGTGCAACCAGCCACTCTCGATCATGTGGCTCACGGCATACAGGAAATAGAGAGGGAAAACGCCGCCTTCTTTCTTAAACGTCCGCCGTATCGTTTGATAAGATGGTATCGTCGACGCACCACTTCTCCTGATCAAGAGGCATCCCATGAACCCCCCTCTTATCTCACTTGCGTCACTTCCGTCGGCCTTCTTACTATCTATCAATCTGCAACCTTGTTAAACCAGTACTACACATGTCTGGAAAGGCGTCTAGGCTTGCGGGCCTTATCAAGTACGGTGTGCGCTCGGGCGACGCTCCTAACCCTGATTTCGACGCTACTATCCCTGCCCGTTCCAGTTCGTCTTCACGGCCTGACTGACCATCTTCTACCACGTCGTTTTCGTCTGTAAAATCAGTGGATGAGAATCCATTTCTGGAGCACCTCGTCGAGCTTACATAGTTACGAATCACGCATGGTCCCTTTTATTTTTGCGACATGGGTTTGTCTTCTCTCTTTCACATCTCGGTCAAGACAGTGAAGCTACGGTTTATGTAAGGTGTACCAGCACTTTCTATAGATAAGTGCCGAAAACGCATTCGCATGAGAACATCTGGTCTGAAGATCTCCATTTCTTATGAAACCTCTGTAAAGAGTGTCACTGATTAGTCTAATGTGACAAGACGTTCGGCAGAGACCCCTACTGATACCGAAGCCCTTGTGAAGCAGGAGGATTGTACGAATCGCTTGAGACAGCGCGTTTTAGATCATGGGAATAGAGTTATTAGTGAACCCTGTCTGACACAGGCACAGATCACGAACACTCACATGTGCAGTTCGTAGGCTCAAATGGTCTCTGGAACGGGAACAGACGAATTCCGCTACCCACATTCCATGAAAAGGAATGGCAGTTAAAAGGAACTGCCCAACGAATCAGACCGTTAACATGCTCTGAGATACTGAACGCTGAAACAGTCATTATTGACTACGTACTTGACGAAATGGGTGTCAAATCTGCTATTCCAGAAGAATTCGTAGGGCGAGATGATCACAATGGGGAACAAACAAGCATGGATGTGCAGGAGGATATAAACTCCAATACTCCTCCAGTTTACCGTGTCTAAGTGTTGTTGAGATGTACGTCGCTTTCGTGTAACGCACAAGCGAAAGCAGATATTGAGAAAGTTGTTGAAAGGCTCCAAACGTCGTTCTGCGATCCAGTGCCAGTGGGAAAGAGACTGTAAACCTGAGAAGGTAAGCGGGAAGCAACCGGGACTCAGATTGCCATTGACGCCTCTCTGGTGACTTCGAAAGAGAATCAACTACCTTTGCTTGCTATACAATTTGATACGCGAGAGCAGGGGGAGGGCTCTTAAACTGACGGGAATCAGATAGTGAAGTTCATCAAACAAGAATGGAAGAAAAGAACAACAGAACAAGGAGCGATGCTTTCCTATGGAAAGCGAGTTGTTGTTACATGCGACAAAGATTTCGCCTCGAACAGAAATGCCCTACGAATATGGTGCGTCTCAGAAAATATTTATAACCATGAAGGATATGGAAGCTCGGGTGGAAGGAGTAGTTAATATGCCAATCGGCCCTTCACACCTGACTACCATCAAAATAGTAGAACAAACCCCAAGAGTCTGGAATGAAGTACATGCTGTATTCCTCGATGTAATTATGTCGCAAATTGAGCTTAACTACTTTCCCGACACCGTTCGCATCATTCATGATATGGCGCCTACTCCAGAGAACATATTAAGAGACTGGAAAACGTTCCTTATACCGGGAAACTGTAAAGATTTGTCCCGAAAACGACTAATGTGAAGTTCTAGCATGCAGCCACGATTACACGTGGACGGACATCCAGAACGGTGTTTCAGATCAGTATGGAAAGATCAAAGTGTGCGGAAACAGTTGCGAGTTTACCCCTATCCCAGGTGCAGCATCGTCATATCTTGATGATTCTTCCGAGACCCATTGGTCGTTATCGTTTCCAAATACAACAGGAAAGATCTCTGTCGACGTACTAGAGACCCCAGGTTCTCTGAGAAAGAGTCAAAATAAGTCTGAAACCACAGACGGGAATGATATCAGAGACGAATTTCTCGGATAGGGTCGCACCTTGCCCCTTGTGCAGCGTATGCTGAGTCAGCTTGAAACGTTTTTACCTCAACACGCAAGCACCTCTTGGGTAAAGGCCGGTATCAAAACTCGTCTGAATGTCTTACTATGGGTTTGAGCACGGGTCCAATGACCAGCTCAGCAGCATGTTGGAACGCTGAAAACGATATATTTGAACGGTTTTTATGTATTGATTCACTTCTTATGCGCGCATATACGATCTTCCACACTCGATTTCTCCATTCTCAACTGCATCTGATCGTGTCTGATCCCGTGTACGCCACGGATGTTAAGTTGCTTTGCGCTCAGATCGGTTGATGTTAGAATTAACCTGTCATTCAGATAAAAGGAATGACCAGATATCAAGTTTTAGTGGCTATCTTCCATCTGCTGCAATATCTCTGAAGGTAACTGATGCTCTCTCTGCATTCCGAGAAGCTTAATCTCCCAAAGACCATACTTACGGGTTTTGGTATCTCGAAGAGAACCAATGCAAGTCCTTTTTCTGCTGTTTACGACTTAAAGTTGTGTATCGGTGTGAATCAGCTGAGACGTTGTCTCTTGGACTACGGTCTCAGATGTACAAACAAGTTTGCTAAGGCATCAATCCCACATCCGTTACAGGAGGATCAATATGGGCTCGCCTGCATACTACCGGTTGATAGCATCCATGTACCTACAGCGCAGCAGCCTCTTCATTCTCTTGCCCGCTAGCTCCAGCGCGGTGCAGCACTATGGGCAGCGTTCCTCAAGCGTAGGTCACGGAGAAAAGAGCTTATCAGAACATATGCTGCAGGCCTTGGGACCAACTTTCATCAAGCCAGTCATCTTGGTTCCTCTTTCAGAAGCACTACGCATGGTTACGTTCTCTTTGGCAACCGAAGTTTTTGCATCAAGTTGCCGCCTCTTGCTTCCTGAAATGACAATTGATCTAATAGGCCCGTTGGGTGACAAACCTGCACCATGGGTATATGAAACTACCATGAAGGCTCAGGTCTCACATGCGAGTGAGCTAGAAACGGAACTTCCATCAAATCTTTTTGAGAAGACAGGAGTTATGAGAAAAGTGGGAGAGATCAAAAGAATCTCGTTGGATGTTCTTCCGGGGTCTACACCGTCTATCTGGTCTTCCAGTGTCTCTGTTGTATCGACCGACCCATGTCTGTCGCGCATTGCTATACCGGTTCTATTCTGCATGTGCTGGAATAATGCGTGCCGCTTTGTCACGCATATGCGCAAGGAGAGCATGACTATGCTTTTAGATTTCGATACCTTCCGTCGGACCCCGTTTGCGCTTTGCTGTACAAAGCGGAATCGTATGCATGTGCGTTTTTTCTCAACTTCTTGCGTTCGCACTTGTTGCTGCTACGACTACCATAGCTCCATCTTTGGGCACTACAAATAAATGCTTTCAGCTCCCAAGCTGAGAGCAACCTCGAAGAGCATCACAGAAGTTGCTCAAGAGGTGTGCCCTCCTTTCCACCTACGCGAACCTCAGCGACCGACAAAACAGTTCCCTCTATCGAAGAACAAGCCCTGCATCGTTTGCTAGCTCTTACAGCGTTCAGTCTAACTCCAAACAACAAAGCGCTTTGCCCAAAGAGTCTGGGTGGTTTTGTCTGCTCGTAGTAAGAAGCTACTGCAAACATGGCATCTTCGAATTATGGTGTTGTGCCTGTCATCCAGCCCCCGGTTCTCACGACAGTTGATCAGCCCTCTCTTATCAAGTTTGAAACCGCGTATACCGCCTACTGCGCAAAGGATGAAGAAGTGAATAAGGATCGAAGTGAGGAGGCAACGCTGTCACCCGCATCCATCAAAGACTGTATGGAAGCGTCTACTTTGCACGCCCTGTGCATAATGGGAGAAGTACCCGGAATTTCAACATTGGAAGAAGCAAATGTAGAGAATGTTCAAGCTTGGTTCGAATCTGCTTCGAGTTCTGCGCCTAAAGACCTTTCAGAGCGTAGCGATTCATCTCTGAGATCCCTTACGTTTGTTCCGAACAAAGCGGACCCTGCAGGCGGGGTTTCAAACTTTATCATCAATGTGATAACCGTGTTGGATCAGAACGACGCCTCGGAAGTCTTACAGGACACTGATATGGCTAAGAAGTTTATGGACCGCCTCGTCCGCAAATTTCAGCCAGATCTTCTACAGGAACGAATCAGAATGCTGCGCATGGGGTGGAAGAAGGACCAACTTGCAAACATCAAGCTCTTCAAGGATGAAGTCGCCAATATCGTACTCGAAATATCCCTCACGGAGACGGCTCGTGCGCGTCTCAATTCTCGCAAAACTCGTCAACATCGTGATCTTGGACGTCCTCGAGAAGCTGACATAAGCTCTGATAAATCTGTCACCCCTCTTCCTTTTGAAATGAGAAAATCTGCAAACACTGGAGCCAAGCGAAAGGCTCCCGAATGGACGGAACCCTGCTTAAACGAGAATTGTGACGCTATCCAACGCCTGAAAGACTGCCCGAAAACGCCAACAGAACTCAAAAAGGAACTATTTGAGAAACTGTACAATAGCAAGAAAGTGAAGAGAGCTAAGTCTGTTAAAGTGCAACCGTTCTCAGACGTTAGGATACCAGATGCAAATGAAGGTCGTTTTCGCATAGCCCTCGAAGATGCAGTGTTTGATATCGTCCTTGGGGATTCTGGATCAGACTTTAGCGCAATTGACTCTTCAATCTTCGACAAGGTGAAGACCGTCATGCCAGACATTAGTGCGAAGACTTTTAATCCACCTATACCCCTGGCAGGTGCGTTCAAGGCCGATAGTGGCACCAATTTCTCTGCATCTCGATCATTGGTGCTCACAGCTACAATATATCTGCCTTGATCGAATATTCCCGTGCGTGTTCGAGGTATTGAGTTCTATATCGTGGATCAAACTATGGACGAGATTCTCCTGGGGCGCCCATTTCTGTATGCCATCGGATTCAACCTCAGAGATCACCTCTTTCGTGTACGTGACTCCATTCACGACAAGCACATAGACGAACTGGGCATACCTGAAGCGAAGTTCGCCTCTGCGAAGTACGAGGGTCTCAGCTACATGGTGGCTGAAAACGATCCCATACAGCTTCCCGAGGGCCTTGCCGCCGGCATCGGGACGGATTCCATAGAATCCATCAACCAAGCCTTCGCTAAGATTCTTACTGAGGCAAAGGGCAATGGTGTCTCGGACAAAGGCCGTTCGAAACTCTCCAACATGCTCCAGCAGTACAGAGATGTCTTTCGAATTAAGCTTGGAAATGACCCACCGGTCGACGTACCACCGTTAACCATCACGCCTGTCGAAAATTCGAAGCCATACCGCTCCCCACAGCGTGGATGTGCGCCTCAGCAAAGAGATTTTATTGTGCAAACGACTCGAGAACTGGAGGCCGTAGGCGCCATCTACAAGAATCCTTCCGCACGTTGGGCGTCACCAGCCCTAGCCGTCCCGAAGCCAGGATCTACCGAACTATGATTCACTGTAGATCTGCGGGCACCCGATGCGAGGACAATACCGGTTCAATCGGCAATGCCACACCTGGAATCAAAGTTCCAAGACACAGCCGGCAGCACCTGCTTTGCAAACGTGGACCTCGCCCACGGATACTGGCAGATACCACTTTCACCGGAATCCCAGGAAATGATGTCAATTCAAACTCCCCTTGGGGTTTATTCCTCTAAACGGCTTCTTCAAGGAGGCAGCGATTCCGGCAATCACTTCCACGCAGTGCTCTCTCACAAATTCGACGGATGCGTCGAAAAGATGCTGCAGTGGATAGACGATTTCCTCTTTTACGCTACAGACGAAGAAGAACTGCTGATCAACATTGAATCTTTCCTCTCCGTTTGCAACGAAATTGGGCTCAAGGTGCGCGCCCAAAAGTCAACATTCTTCGCACAGGAAGCGCAGTTCTGTGGCCGCATTATATCTGCCAAAGAAGTACAGTACCACCCACGGCATTTTGAATCCCTAGTGTCAATGAAGACTCCCACCATGGCAAATGAGCTTCAACAATTCGTCTGCCCCACAAATTGGATGCGCAATTCAATCCCAGCCTACGCCGAACGCATAGCATCACTTCACGAGCTTCTTGAGCAATTCTACGCGAAGGTTGGTAAGCGAACAAAGAAAGCTTTGCGCAATCTCTCTCTCGGCACCTCATGGGGCGCGAACCATGATTCGGCTTTCACCGACATCAAAGCACAACTAGCTGCCTCTGTCAAACTCGCGCATCCGAAGTCCAATTGTTACATGTGCCTCTTTAGCGACGCGTCTGACACTCATTGGGGAGCAGTACTCACGCAGGTACCCCTCAACCAGAGGAACAAGATGATCGAGGAGCAACATAATGAACCACTCTGTTTCCTCTCCGGCGCTTTCTCCGGATCTGCAGCCAATTGGTCTGTTCCAGAAAAGGAAGGCTACGCGATCGTGGAAGCAATGTGTCGCCTGGACTACTTGGTCATGGGTCATGAAGTGAACATCTTTACTGACCACTCGAACCTTGTCTATTTGTACGATCCGTATGGTAGAAACCCAGGTATATCGAGACACACCGCAAGCAAGCTCATGTGCTGGGCTATCAAGCTCAGTGCCTTTCGATAGGTTATCGAACATCTCTCAGGAGAGCGCAACGTTTGGGCAGACATGCTAACGCGATGGGCTGTAAACCCAAAACGAACAATCAGATGCACTAAATTGCTACGTGCCAAGTCCCTGATGGTGGCGCCAATCAATCCTGGAGTGGATGCAAAATTAGACTGGCCAGATCTTGAGGACATCAAGAAATCGCAGAGAAGGTCGAAGGATAAACCACCAAATACCTTCAAGAAGTCTCCTGATGGCTACAGGACTGATAGCGATGTTTTGTGGATTCCCTCGGACGACGAGCTTCTTAAGCTGCGAATCGTAATCGCGGCCCATGCAGGTCATGGAGGACATCGAAGTTCGAACCTAACCCTCGCTACGATCAAAGCATACTTCTCCTGGAAGGACGTAGACGAAAATGTTAAGGATTTCGTGAACACGTGCCTCCACTGCCTTTGCACAGCGTCTGGAAAGATCATTCCGCGTCCACTAGGCCACGGTCTCCACTCCGATCAACCCAACAAATTAATTCATTTTGACTTCTGCTACATGTCCCGTGGGGAAGACGGCTTTCTCTACGTACTAGTTATCAAAGATGACCACAGTGGATACATTTGGCTCACACCTACAACCGAGACAACTGCTGAGGCCACTGCGAACATTTTAATTAAGTGGTTTGCCGCGTTTGGTGTAGCTAACCAGTGGGTGTCTGACCGTGGCTCTCACTTTAAGAACGAAGTCGTTCGTGTCCTCAAAGAAAGGACAAAGTCATCTCACCATTTTACGTTGGCATACTGCCCCTGGTCAAATGGCACTGTTGAAGTAGTTTGCAGGGAACTTTTGCGCGTATGTCGTGCTCTTCTTTCCGAATATCAGCTTCCCCATAGCTGTTGGCCTAGTGTATTGCCGGTGGTTCAATCTGCTTTGAGCAATGCTATTCTTGATCGCCTTGGAAAGCGTTGTCCCTTGACATTTTTCACTCGTCATAAGCAAGACTCGCCGTTCACTGCTATCACTAGGAAAGTGGGTGGAAAGTTTCAGGTTCTGAAGCTTGAAAATATTCGCAAGGCAAAGTTGGATCGGATTGAACAACTACAATCGGCCCTCGACGGAATGCATAAGGATGTGGCTGAGCGTTCAACGAAGAAGCGGCAGCAAGCCATTGCTAGCCACAACAGGAGAACAAACGTTCGTCCGATCAATTTTACAGAAGGAGATTTCGTTCTTGGAGGCGTACTACAGCGTGAGCGAACCAACAAACCGTCACTGAAATGGGTCGGACCGTATCGCGTTCTCGAATGTCGATCCGAGTACATTTTCCATATTGAGTCTCTATTGAACGGTAAAAAGGAGGAGATTCACGGTAGAAGGTTAAAATTCTTTCGAAACAGGAGTTTTGAGGTCACTGAAGAACTCCAAGAGTATCTTGCTTACCAACAAAATGAACTTCTGGTCATCGATCGGTTTGTGGACATCAAACGGCGACAGGGGAATATAGAGTTACTCGTGAAATGGCGTAGATTTTCCGATGAGGAAACGGACTGGGTGACCATTGCCTCACTTCGCGAAGACGTTCCTACGCTTGTGACTAAATACAGGGAGGAGTTGGAGAGAACCGGGACTCAACGTCAGCGCTCCATCGCTTCGTCAATCTCTAAGTGATTTATTGATGCTTTCACATCATAACTCACGGGGCGCTGTTGTATCGACCGACCCATGTCTGTCGCGCATTGCTATACCGGTTCTATTCTGCATGTGCTGGAATAATGCGTGCCGCTTTGTCACGCATATGCGCAAGGAGAGCATGACTATGCTTTTAGATTTCGATACCTTCCGTCGGACCCCGTTTGCGCTTTGCTGTACAAAGCGGAATCGTATGCATGTGCGTTTTTTCTCAACTTCTTGCGTTCGCACTTGTTGCTGCTACGACTACCATAGCTCCATCTTTGGGCACTACAAATAAACGCTTTCAGCTCCCAAGCTGAGAGCAACCTCGAAGAGCATCACAGAAGTTGCTCAAGAGGTGTGCCCTCCTTTCCACCTACGCGAACCTCAGCGACCGACAAAACAATTCCCTCTATCGACGAACAAGCCCTGCATCGTTTGCTAGCTCTTACAGCGTTCAGTCTAACTCCAAACAACAGTCTCATCGTTTCAAGAGTGGCACGTGATTTTACTTTTCGAGAAGCTAGCACATGTTAAATCTCAATGCCCAGCGCATGAAGTACAGGCAATTCGTCCTAGAACATTTTATTTTCGAAAACAGGGGGTAGGAGTATTGAGGAAGAGTGGTGGCTTTTTCTATCCAACGCAAACAAAACATCAAATATAGATACACAATCAACAGCGGGTAAGACCCCAAACATTCGTATAGAGGACATGTCTGTATCTCTTTTCAAGCCCCTTGACGCAAATTTGTTTCCAAAATGCTTAGAAGTTTCCAACGACATCATATGAGAATGCATGAAAGTTTGTTGTACGAGAAAACGAGTCCCCAAATCATTGAGAAGAATCGAAGCGTGAATCACAATGTAGATGAAATACTAGAGGTATCGGAGCGATATGAACCTATATAGCACCATCAAGTAGAGAGCTTCGCTCTCCCAGACTACCTTACTCGAAGTAAAAGAGAGTTCGAGAGTCAGCAATTGAATTTGATGTTGCTCACACCTTCAATTATGTATTTGAAAGATCTCGAAGAGTTTTCCAGTGCTTGAACAAGCAAGAGTACCTTGGTCATTTCTGTTCCGTTTGGTTTGCATTTTATGCATTCAATATAGTTGAAAATTGAAGCCAGCCAGTCGACAAAACGCTTGACGTCCTCACGCTCTACACCATTCTACTCACCAATTGATAAAGTGTTTGTGAAGAACATCTGGCATGCTTCTATTTCTGCCGTTTCTGTTCTATGCCACAGGCATGGCTTGGACGCTTTTGAAGTTGGTCAGCTAAAAGCCCTTACCATCATCTTTGGGGATCGAGTTTCTGCCAGAAACTGGAGCCATTACTCACAGGACAACATATCCTACCGTCAAGTAGCCGAACATCTTGTTTTGATGGGAAAACTTTCGTCTGTCCAGCTTGGGTCGGAAGCAGTTCTCTTTTGATGTATTATCCGTTTGGAAAGTTCTTGTCTGTCTTTATGCTACTTGTGAGAACCTTAGCTTTGAGATATACATTATTAACAAAGCCTCGGACGGAAGTGATTGAAACCATATGTGATAAATTGGTATCACCTTCACTCAATGTTTTCATTAAGCAAGATTCCTATGACATATACCTAGCTTGCCCTGAAGAAGAAGAGATCGCAACCCTCAAGAAAGCCGTATCAAGCTTCTGCATCATTAAGACGTCAAACCGTTTGGAATGGAATCTGAGAATACGCGACGTATCAGTAAAAGCAGGTCAATGTATTTTACATTCAGAAGTACATATGTGAAGATCAGTGGACACGAGATGCTACATATCAATACTCTTCTCTGTAAGAGCGGTTCTTGTGCAGCCTCGTCGACTTCTGGAATGCAATATGGTGATGAAACAAGTGTGAAGGCAGCGTTTGGTGTACTAACAACCTTCATGACAGATAGTATTGCAGGTGATGGTCTACGACTGGTATCCAAAGCTGCCTCATTTGTGGCAAGAACTACTACGCTCTTCTAAATGCTAAATCAAGACATCGAAGGCAAAGATGATGCCAGAGGGAGTTCATTTACGTTTTCTTCTTCTGCACGTAACAAGGGCAAGGATGTGGACTTCCAGCTGAGGTCTTCCACACGACGATCATCTGAATACTTCAAAGCATCTGGAGACCATCACATGAAGCAGATTAATGGTCGTACAACGACACTTCGCTCTTATGAATACAAGTCCACAGTTTCGAAATATGGTAAGGCCCTGTTGGTATGTTGGACAATCGAAATGCAATTTTCTGAGCTTTAACAAAACAGTGCGGAGTTCGGACTTAGCAAGTTGTTTTCTCCAACATATGCCATCTACAGCATCGCCTAAGATTTGAATACCTAATCGTTATGGTTAATAACACGTTGAACTCACAGGCAAACCGATCAACGGTTTGCAATTGAAACTATCTCGTGGTGCTAGGGAACTTATGGCCCATTTTCTGTCTGAGATTACTGCGCATACCAGGGAAACCCCAGAACTAAAGCACATAGAAAGCATTGAGACAACAGAGTATCAAGTTATTGTGATCATTACTGCCGGGGAAACAGGTCCCCCATGATAGCGTGCGAAACGTATGATCCCAAAACGATTGCACAGCCGGCATGCAGAACAAAATTGAAGGTAACCAATGGTTAATGGGCAAGGGAAATCTGTCCTCCATTGCTGCTAGAGAAGAGTTTTGAGAAGTACGTTTCACAGATCAAAAGGGAAGATAAGATGCCATATCGACGGAGAAGGGACGTCGATCACAGCTTGTTTGTCCTGGTTGGCATGGACACAGAAACGACTTTCTCTTGTTTCCAAACCCAACTCATGGTTTTTGCCAAAAATGTTTCCTACCATTGCTATATTTCTATCATTCAAAAAGGTTGAATTGCAGTACTTCTGGGGACGAGGTATGCCCAGGAGGAAGCAAATAAGAACAAATATCTTGAAGGATAACGGCGAGGTACTCGTTATGACCCAGCTGAAATGAATAGGAGTAGGTAGACGGTACGTTGAATAAAACTTTTTTCGTGAGTTGCCCCGATGCCTCTGTTAATCGAGAGCACCACGCCTTTATATAGACTTTAGATTCTCCCCCTTGGAGAAATCTAGAACAAGTTTGTAAGTTGTCCAGCACAGCAAGCTGAGCTGGACAGCTTCCAGATAGTTCTAGTGACGTCGATGAACTATCTTTCGACGTCACACTAATTGAACAAAGTGTAACTTGCAAACAGTATGTCACACATTTCCCCTCCCCGGACTATTGACGTCCTCGTCAATGATATTGCGGTAATATTCCTGCTTGACGAATATATTCCTGCCATACTCCAGTAACGGTTCCATCTTTGTCAACAAACGATTTCTTGCTTAACCACTCAGAATCATGATTGGGCGCTCCTTCCATAAGAGTGAGAAACTGAAATTCTTTTCCCCTTTTCTTGTGCTTGAGAATAGCTGCAACTTCATATTCTTCTCCTTCTTCTGTTTGTATCGGTTCTGGTCTTGGCTGAACAGATGCAGCTATATCAGTTGTTTGTTTCTTGTGAGGTATCGTATGGCTGACATGGACAATAGGATGAATCTTGATATGATCAGGGAGCTCAAGCTTCAAAGCATTCTTTCCAATTAACTTCACGATTTGGAAAGGCCCGAATCTTCTGGCATTTAGCTTATCAGATTCTTGAGACTTCGCATAGGCATCTTTGAACAATGACCTGTTGAGCCAAACTTTTCCTCCAAAGTCATATTTAGGAACCCGATACTTCATAGAAGAATAGGCACTTTGACCAGCTTTTGCAATTTTGTAAGAGTACTGTGCATCTTAAAGTGAGGATTTCAGCTTTTCCTTGAATTCTTCCACATTTTGCACTGGTATCTCTTTTCCAGAAAGCATGTCAAGCGGAGGCTTCAGGTTCCATCCAAGATCCAATTCAAACGGTGACATTCCAAGATCATCAGTCACTGCAGTGTTGATTTCAAACTCAGCTGCAGGCAGCAGTTCATACCAGTCATTCTGATGGTAAGAGCAATATCAACGTAGATAGTTTTGAACCATTCTGTTCACGATTTCAGTCGCTCCATCAGTCTGCGGATGTTTGGTCGTAGACATTTTCAACTTAACTCCACAAAGCTTCATCGGATGATCCCAAAACTTGGATGTGAACTTTGGATCTCGGTCCGATTTTATGCTATCCGGCATTCCATGGTGCTTAAAAATGTTCGAGAAGAAGGCATTCGCAGTGTCTTCAGCTGTTTCATTGGTAGTGCAACTTAAGAAATGAAATCTTCTGGTCAACCGATCAACCCATGTAGTTATCGCATCAAACCCACCTTTTGACTTGGGTAAGCTTACGATAAAGTCTGTACACAATGAGCCCCATCTCCTCTCTGGTAACTCTAAAGATTCTGGGTCCGTTAACTTCTTCGGATTTGAGTCCTTAAACTGCTTAAACCTCACGCATCCTTCGACATACTTCCAAACATCTCGACTCCAGTGCCTCCAATGGAAATTGCCAAGTCTCGACTGTGTCTTTGCAAACTTAAAATGACTACTTATCTTCGAATCATGCGCTAGTTGCAACACGTCGGACACAGACTTTCTTGGTATGCAAAGCTTTCCATTGTAGAAGAGTCTTTCACCACCCTTTTTGAACATTGGGAGTATCTTTTCCAGTTTGCGTCTTTGAATCTGATCGTCTGCCCATTCATCTTTCATGGCTTTCACAACAGGACCAAAGAATTGATCCTCATCGTATGGAGTTATCACTTCCTCATGTTTGACATATGGCACTTGAACGTCATTACATAATAAGCCACCGTCAAACTTTTCCATAACTTGAGGAGCTCTAGATAGAACATCTCCTAAGACGTGTATCTTACGAGGTTTAGGAGTTATAGGGAAGATTACGAAGTTTCCAAGATTTTCAAGCCATCTCGATTCTTTTCTGCTTAGTTTCGGTTTCGTAAAGAAACTCTTTAGCACTTGGTGGTCTGTAAAGACTTCGAACTCTGTCCCTTCCAAATAACATATGAACCTATTAAGGAATGAGATTAGTCCGAGAAGCTCTCTGTCATTAGCTGTATACACGGACTCTGGTGGGGATAAATTCTTTGAATAGAAGGCAATAACAAGGTCTCTTCCATTCTCATCAAGTTGTGTCAAAGGTCCACCAACAGCGGTCTGTGAAGCATCAATGTGACATATGAACGGCTTGCTCCAATCTGGCGATACCAAAATTGGTGCATTTGCGATTGCTTCTTTTAACTTCTCAAAGGCTTCATCACATTCTTCATTCCATTTCTCGATAACTTGATCTTTCTTTTTCAGATCTGTCATTGGAGCATTAACTTCTGAAAAATATGGTATGAAACGTCGAACGAATTGCAGTAGTCCCAGAGAACTTCGAACTTCAAATAAGGATTTTGGCGTTGGCCAAGTCTTCAGTACTTCGACCTTAGATGGGTTAACTCTCAGTTCATCCTTTCCGACAAGAAATCCTAGGACGTCCATCTCTGTTTTCATAAACTCACACTTCTCTGGGGACACAAACAACTTGTTTTCTTTCAATCGACGCAATACAGTTTCCAAGTGCTTCAAGTGACTTGCTTCATCCTTACTGAAAATCAGGAGATCATCCATATAGACCACCATAAAATCATCAATACAATCGTAAAAGAACTGGTTCATCAACGTTTGAAAAGTCGCAGGAGCATTACAAAGCCCCATGGGCATAACAAGATACTCAAATTGCCCATACTTTGTGTTGAACGCAGTCTTCTCGATATCTTCTGGCTTCACCCGTATCTGATGGAATCCCGTCTTAAGCTCCAACTTTGAGAAAACTTTTGCTCCTACAAGCCTATCAAATATCTCATCGGATCTTGGGATGGGAGCGTTATTTTTCTTAGTGAGTCGATTAAGTGCTCGATAGTCTACGACTCCTCTTAATTTTCCGTTTTGTTTCACGAAAAATAACGAAGCTCCATACGGTGATTTGCTTGGTCTTATCTTCCCTGATTTCAGCAACGTCTCCACATATTGCTTTGCTGTTTCTAACTCGACAGGAGACAGCTGGAATAACGGAAGGTGTGTAGGCTTCTAGTCTTCTTCAACCTGGATCTTATGATCAGCGGATCTCTTTGGTGGCAATCCAGGCGATAACTCTGTTTTGAAAACAGACTCGAATTCTGCAAGCACTCGCTCTAATTTGGTATTCTTTTTGGCAAACGTTTCTCCCTTTGAATGCTTAACCTCTCGGATCTTGACTTGAAAAAATACAACCTTTTTCATGTTCTTTCCCATCATTCTTCGGAACTTTTTCACACCTAGATTCGTTACCTGAATCTTTTCATCATTCTTCTGAAACGCTGGAATAACATCGGGTCCAATTTTCACAATCCTTTGTTCATAATCGATTGTTGGATTGTGGGCAACATACCACGGCATTCCCAAAAGAATATCATACCTGCAATTGGCAACGATCCAATTAGACGTATAAGTATGAGCTCCAAGTCGTAAAGTCCCATTGAGTATGACTTCCGATGCTTCTTCCTTCGTTTTTTTCTGAGAGTGCTCAACTGTAACGTTTTCATGACATACTTCAAAGATATTTCTGCTTCTATACTTAGCCAGAAACTCTCTGCTTACCACGTTAGTATTACATCCATCATCTTTCAATACTTTCACACTGATTCTATTCATGGTACCACTCAGTAAAAGTAAAAGTTCTACGGGTATAGGTCCTTGCGTAGGGATGTTGTCATCCCAACTCCTAATCATGGCATTTGACTTTGCACTTGAGATATTTGGCACATCACGGCCCTCTTCTCTTCTCAAGGCCTTCATTTCGTCCTTTAGAGAATTCAATGCGCTCTTCAAGCGGTTGATCACACTCTCTTCGTGTCCAACCTGAGTGTTTACTATTCCTTTACGTGGACCACTCAGTTTTCCTGAGGACGCGAGTCATTGTCAGGAGCCCAGCTCGTTTCGGTGTTGTTCCCCTGAACAGTCTTTCTCTTCTGCTGGTTCTTCCCATTCTTGTGTTTCCACGGACGGCATTCAGGCTTATGACAAAGAAAACAGGCATTGTTTTTCAAATCTCTCATTTTCTCAGCACTCATTTCTCGCTGACTATTTTGCCTTTGGACATTCCCAATCTCCATGGCAACTGGTCCAGTCTGAAAACTTGTATTGAATCCGAAACCGCGGTTACAGAAGAATCCTGCACCATAGAAAGCTCCGTCGACGTCTACGTCTAGCACAGTCTTCGCTGCTTCTTCAAACATTGTTGGACTGGCTTTGCGAACTTCCAGGAGAATATGAGGCTTCAATCCTTCGGTGAATCTAGCCAACTTCTCTGAATCACTTATCCATGGAATGTCGATCACAATGTTTCGAAAATCAGACAAATAGATGGCTACACTGGTTCTCTGCTTTAGCTTATAGAGTCTGTGTCGTGCTCTCACAATACTGTCTTTGGGTACAAACGCGTTCTCAACACAGATTTTAAAGGCTTCCCAAATAGGCGGAACCTTTTCTTCCAATACCAGCGTAAACCACCAGTTTGCAGCGGTACCCGTCATATATGTTGAGGCGAAGTCGACTGCAGTACGTGTATCTATGTCAACATCTTGCCCAATTTGAACGAGACGAAGATATTTCTCAACGGAGTGTAACCATGCACGAACAGTCAAAGCATCACGGTGGCCATAAAATGTATCAGGCTTCGGCGGTTCCATGAAAGACATGTTGAACTGTTTTGTTCTTCTTAAAAATATTCTTCTTCTTGGTATTTCCAGCACCCGTAAGGAAGGTCCTTTGCCCTAAGTATATCCTCTTGGCCGGAAGTGTTTTAAAATTCAATAACTCTGACAATACTTGACACTAGGCAAGTACTGCTCAGCTGCCTTTTAAGGATATCCCCACCAGTCTACCTACAATCATAGGGTGTGATGTAGTCAATGTAAACCTTTACGGTGTCCTTTTCACGAAAACCACAAATCGAAATCAAAACCAAATCTCGAAAAATCACAATAATTCCAGAAAATTCCACTTCAAAAAAATCCACGTTTATATCGGCGGTTTTCCTCTTCGTTCGGGGCGGCCACAGCGGCGGGAACGGTAGCGATGCTACCAATGATATAAATAGGAGTAGGTAGACGGTACGTTGAATAAAACGTTTTTTCTTTAGTTGCCCCGATGCCTCTGTTAATCGAGAGCACCACGCCTTTATATAGACTTTAGATTCTCCCCCTTGGAGAACCCTAAAACAAAGTTGTAAGTTTTCCAGCACAGCCAGCTGAGTTGGACAGCTTCCAGACAATTCTATTGACGTCGGTGAACTATTTTTCGACGTCACACTAAATGAATAAAGTGTAACTTGCAAACAGTTTGTCACACCAACTGTGGTGGATTCTGATGTCTTTCGCGAATCATCAGAGTCTTCAGTAGTTCTGACAGCATTTTCATCGCAGATAAGTTCTTCCAATGACCGAAGCTTGGTGCTGACAGGGCCTAGTTCTCGATTTGGAATGACAGCAAACGCTACCTGAGGTCTGTTTCCTCAAATCTTACCGAAACCAATCGCATCTCATAACTAAACTTCACGCACGTGCCTTGCAGGCAATCTTGATGTTTCGTAAAGACTTTAGGGAATAATTGAAGCCGTTCTGGACGGGGTTGTAGCATCCAAGCGTTGCATAGCCGAAGTAACTCATGCAACTGGATTGATGACACCTTTGTCTGTTCGAATGAAAGCTTTATTCTCAAAACTAGCTGTTATCTGCTCTTCGAGAATTCCAGAGTCGTTGAATGAATGAACATACTAATACGAACAATGATCTGACTACGGGAGTTCTCGTTGCGAACAACCAAGTGCCAGCAGGAGAATCAGCCAAATGGGTGGATGTTACACTGGTGACTGGGCTTTCAAGAGCTGGCAAAAGCACACCAATACTCTCACAACACGACATGGGCCAAAGAACTTTGAATAGAATGCAGGCCACTTAATCGTTGTATTCAAGGCCTTTCCCTTCGCAACCAAAACCGGATCGCCAACTTGAAACTTCTGTATCTTCTTCTCGTCAACAATTTGCCTGCTTCTGAGCACAGAACGCTCCGCCCTGGTGTTAGATGCTGCTAAAGCTTTGATTGCTCTGAATGGGTCCGTAGAATTCGTTCTTCTAGTAACCATGCCGTCCTCCTCTCGGGCCATGCGCGGCTTCACGCCATAAAGTAGCTCGAAAGGCGAGATTCTACTGGCTAGGTGTCTGCGACGGTATCCATACAGTACAGAAGAAAGCTCATCGTCCCAACTAGAACGATTTGCAAGCACCATCTTTCCAAGAGACTACTTAAGTGTAGCAACCATTTTCTCAGCTCTACCATTCGACATGGGAGCGTAAGCGAGGACTGTCTTCCACTTGATACCATTCTCTTACATGAAAGCTGAAAGTGAGTTAGAAGTGAAGCAAGTCGCGTTGTCTGACACAATGGTCCTAGGCAGCCCGAAAGGAGAAATGATCATCTTTTCAACAAACTCAATAAACACTTGTGACGTAGATGTTTTTGTGGAATATAAATAGGCCAGCCAATCAACTGCTCCACACAAACCAGAAGAAAGCTGTGCCCGGACTTGCTTTTTGGGAATGGGCCTGCAAAATCAATCGAGTATACATCAAAAAGAGAGGACACGGGAGTATGCATGTTGCTGTAGTACTTGGGCAATGGGGCCATTCTCTGACATTCGTCGCAACTCTTGACATATTCCACAATTTTTTGGTATATATTGGGCCACCTGAACCTCTCAGTGATCATCTTCCTCGTAGCCTTTACGTCCCAATGTCCGATCTCATCATGAAACGACTTGATGATGTTTTGTCTCAGTTTAATGTCCGGAACAACTCGTAGGTGATTCACCATTCTCCTGAAGAGCTTCCTTTCCCAGACAAGGAACCGCTTAGCGTTTCGTCGGATCGCCTGACGGATGCAGGCATCTTCTTCATCAGAAGGCAACTCAGAAAGGTAGCGAGCAATATTACCATAGTACGGTTCCAGTCCAGAAAAATGTACGGCGTCAGAGGCCAGACAAACCAAATCCCCTTCGTCTTCGTGCACTTCAACTTCATTTCCATGACCGACCCTAGATAGATAAATGTGGTGCAACGCCCCAAAGGGGAGAAACACCGAAAGACGTTCGGGATCTTTCCTCCATGGAGGTGAACCCAGTTGGGTAGAGCCCCTCTAGGGGTGGCACGGCGGAGCCGGTTTGTAAGACCGAGGCCACCCTTCGCGACTAGCGCAAGAGGATTTAGGACAAGAATTGGTATCCGCGAGAGCGGGAATGCGTCCTCGCCAGAGGTAGGTTTCCACGTGAGTGGGGCTGTGTGAGCGGATGCGCACATGAGGGCCGCGGATATCGGGAGGTGCTACCTTAAGAAGGGGAAAAAGGAAGGGCGAGGAGGAGGAAGAGAAGGCGAAGTGAGTCGCAAGAGCGACGGGGGCGAACGGCGATGCCGGTAACAATATCTCTATACAGGGCGAAAAACCAATGCAATTGGAATAATATGACTCCCAGTGATGGGTCCCTTTAGATGTGCAAGGGGGTTAGATGTCCCGTGGTTCACGGCGTTTCCCTCCAAGGAGGAGTAGAGCACGCGCGCAAGCGGTGACAACTACAGCCAATTCCCCAGGTTGGGGTCCCTTGTTGGGGAAGGCTTACTGGTGCGACGGCAGTGCGCCGTCGCACTAAGTACTAGCTTCCCAGAAATGGGTGTGAAAATAATAAATAAAATCAACTAAAATACTCCACATTTCGTGGCAACATCCACTACTGTGGCCAACCGCCAATTGACCCAAAACCGTGTCACACGTGTCCATACCCACCATTGTGGGGCGTAGTTCATATAAACACTACACAACCGATAATATCGGGAAAACGATCAAGTACCAGGAATCCCTCCCTGAGGGCGTTGCACTTCAATAATCGGCAGCACCATTATCCTTGCCCGCGCGGTACTCAATCTGGAACTCGTATGCAGCCAGGAAATTGAGCCAGCGTGCCAAGCGTCCATGTATATCTCGCATCTGGAATGCATAACGCAGAGCCATGTGATCAGGGATACCTTGAATGGAACGGACGAAAGAAGATACACTCTGATTTTCTTGAGAGCAAATATGACCGCCAAAGCTTCTCTTTTGCATGCAGAGTAATTTTTCTCTGCTGCAGTCATGGTACGGGTGGCAAACTGCAGGGGGTGAATCTTTCCATCCTCTTTCTTCTGAGATAACACTGCGCGAAGGGAAACACTGGAAGCGTCGGTCTTCACAATGAAAGGCTTCTGAAAGTCTGGAAATGATAACAATGGGGGCTCTGTCAGCTTCTTCCTCAAACTGTGAAAGGCATCAAGCATCTCATCCGTCCATGTTAGCGTCCTGTTCCCAGATGTAGCACTGTGAAGAGCTGAAGATGTCTCTGCAAAGGCTCTGATGAATCGGCGATAGTATCCTGCCACTCCAAGAAATGACCTTAGCTCTGTCGTAGTTCTGGGGATTGGGCGTCCTGTATCTTCTCAATCTTTGAATAGTCTACAGATACCACACTGGAATCAATGACATGTCCAAGAAGAGATATTCTCGAGAGTGCAAAGAAACACTTTGACAACTTAAGCTTAAGGCCGCGCTTACTAATGCGTTCCAGCACTAACTTCAGATGAACGGTATGATCTTCCAGGCTCTTAGAGAATATAACAACGTCATCAATATACACTCTCACAAACGGCAGATCTCTGAGAACATGGTCCATCATCCACTGAAAGGTAGAGGGATCATTCTTTAGACCAAAAGGCATGACTTCGAACATGAAAGTCCCATACCTGCATACAAAAGTGGTCATGTCTTTGGATTCTTCAGACATTCTCATTTGCCAGTATCCAGAAAACAGATCGAGCGTAGTGAACACGCAAAACCCGCCAATGTCGTGAAAGATTTCCTCCATTCGAGGCAGTGGCCAGCAATCGGCTTTCATGAACCTAATGAGTTCTCGGTAGTCGACACAGAACCTTGGAGATCCATATTTCTTAGAGGCTATGGCCACTGGGAACGACCAGGCTGACGAGGAAGGGGTAAGAATACCGGCTTCAAGTAGGAGATCTATTTCCTTTCAAATGAGGTCATTGTGCTTCGGGGACATTCTTCTTGCCCGGAAATATATTGGAGTATCAACGATGAACTCGAAGGAATGTGAGACGGGGACATTGGCAGGGCGCAGATCTGTTAGTGACCGTGCGATTACATCAGCTTCTTTCAGACATGAGCTCATCTCCTTTTGTTCTTTCTCTGGTACATGAGAGAGCTTTGAGAACAATAACTCATCATGCTTATCCTTAGCAGTGATGTCCAACTCTGGTATCATGCCATTACTTTCGTCTTAAGCCTTGCTTGTCAGAGCGACGACCAGTTCATCATCCTCCTCGAAATCGCTCTCATCACAAGCAGCGTCGGAGTCAGACGTAAAATCGTCGCTATCCTTGTCACCTTCATCCCCTTCTGATACTTCAACGCGAGCATAATCAAACCCAAGGGTCACTTTCTTGCCAGCTATTTTCATCTTAAATTGTTGATTACCAAGGTCTAGGCAGGCCTGAAGCGTCTCAAGTGTGGGACACCCAACAATAATATCGAATGGAGGCCCTTCGAATACAAGGAAGTCCAATGGAATTGAAATGCCTCCGAACGAAATGGGCACATCATCAAGTATACCCTTGCATACAGCGCTTGTTCCATTAGCAACCGTGATCTTCTTTGATGTAGGGTCGGGCTCTAACGATAACTTCATGCACATCTTATGTAAGCGTGAGCGTTTAGGGAGAGGGATTCTCATGTTCTACCTGTAGTGGCACACGCGCCTCTTTGTCTCGAGTATCACTCGATTGGAAAACTCATTGTGTTTTGAGAAGTTACTAATGTCACTGCCCTCCGAAAGAAGATACCGGTCGGTTTCATTTCCGGGGCACGCAACGCGTGCATCAGCGAACCCTTGCTGGAACATTTTGCTGGTATCTGGTGGCTCTATAAGACAACATTGAAGCCTGATACCGAACAAAAGACCATATGGTCTTCTGGACAACGCTTTAACGCTTTGCAGCCTCCCTTTAAATACTTGCAGTGACCCAAAACTGAAGATAAGCTTCGCTGAAGAGCATTTCAGCCCTCATAAAGGTGCATACAGCCTCTCTAGCAATGCGCATGTGGCTCAAAAGTGTAGGGCCCCCCAGGGCGGGGCTGCCTAGGTCAAAGTGTGACAGATTTATATCCCTAGTGTTCTTGGTGTTAAGTATAGAGGACACAACGCAAAATACACTGTTTTTAGTTTTTTCCGCTAGTGACCTCTCTGGAGGACACCAAAGCTTCAACAGATGTCTTGAAGTTGCTTCTGAATGGTCCAAAAGCATTCGGAATCTTGAGATTTGACATTGGGGCGCCAATTATCACCTGCCAGAGAAACACTGTGATGTTCAAAATCGAGAACACAGATTCGCATTTCAACACCCCACCACATGCAGTTCTTTGATAGCAAATTTTCTACATCTGACGACACCCATGTATTTCTGAATCAGCGCTTGTCGCTTCCTTGCTCTCAGGTTCTATGTGAGCATCATGCAAGAAGCTATGGAAAATGCTACATCCATTCCACTGCGGGCAAATATCGACATACACCAAAGCAACAGCACCAATAATGACGTTTCTAACGTCACCCATGGAGCACGATTTTTTTCTGTACCACCAAGAAAGCAAATTGCTCAGAATGAAAGGCAGCGAACAACACGCTCGCGAAGAGACCGTGGTCGTGGGCGCCGAGACCGAGGCAAAGCACGTGGTCGTTTGCAATCACGAGAGTCTTTGAATCTAATCAAGTTCAAAAGCAGCCAGTTTCCAACAGCTGGATGGAAGATATGCAAATCGCTTGCTTCAACGCTGGTATTAGGGAAAAAATTCCTTGAGAAGATGATAGACGATCGGACACGGCACTTTTGCATGGCAGCTGTAGATCCGTAAAAGCCACAGTTCAAGGCAAAAAGCTTGGCGCTGACAAGAGCAGGGTTTATTGTTCTTCTCGTACACAACGTACTTTAATAAGCCACAGAATGGATGAACGAGAGCGTACGAATGCAGGAAACTGCAACAAACACGGTAACAAAATCTGACTCATACCGGTTTCTATCCGTTTTGTTACTTTCTCATTGCACAGGCTTTAGCTACAGTAACACTATCGAACTTCTCCGAAACTGTGACGCATCACCTCCGTCGCTCGAAAGGGTGCGTTTCATTTCGAGCAATATTCTGGCGCTCGCTCCGACATCAAGAGGAAGAGACGGCACTTTGGGCTGGAACGGTCAGTGAGATCAGACGCAGCAATTGTCAGAGTTTGAACTGCTTGCTTTTTGCACGACACAAAAGATCTTTTTCTCGACGTCTAACGTTTTAGTAACATTAGATGATGATCTATTTGGCACTCGCGCGTGCGACAATCAACTAAAAACCTTGAGTGCCAGAAACGCCGACAAAGAAGTACATTCGGCTGACACTGTTGCTGATGCTCTCTTTAGGGTATTAATGACTTTCCGATCTTGGAGGCGAGGAGAAAAGAACACAGACTCAGTGAATAAAACGTTACGATCTTTTTTGGATGGCCGAAGTGAGGAAGCGCTGAACGCATGCATTGTTACTGCAGATAGAGGCTATGGAAAGTGGAGCTTTCAAGAAATACTTCTGAGCCATGGGCTTTCGTGTTTCATGGTTATGCCGAAGCATCTTATCAAGTGTCACCCTTTAGTAGCAAAATCCTTCCTCCCCCCATTTAAGGAGTACGAACTGACTGATGAAGAATGCGGAGAAGAAACCATTAGTGGGCATGATGGCCTTTCTTCCACAGTCGCCCCGACCGAAAATATCTTGCCGATAGGAATTGATTCTGTCAATGAACATAAAAGCACCCTAACCACGCTGAATACATTTGACGAATGCAATGTTAATGACAGCAGGTTGCGAGATCTTCCTGGGGGGTTTGTAGTAGACGACAGCCCTGGTCTTGGAAACGAGTACTTTTATGCTACAAAACATGTCGCTGGAATGGCAAAGAAAGTAGGGACAGACCGGATAATGGCCATTGCAGTTGGAGAACATGGAACCGAAAAGTACGCGAAGGTCCGCAGGTTTGTGTACATTATACCAACTTCGCTGCAGAAAGCGCTGTACACCTGGATTGAAGTACCAAAAATGGCTGTTCTGAGCTCTAATGTAATCTTTTCCTGTCGTTTATTTTTCCGATACATCCTCGCAACCATTGAAAGACGCCATAGAAAAGAGAATGAGGGAAAATAGCGTGATACTCACAATAGGACAGAGATGTGCTGACTGGTTTATACTCAGGCAGTTGAGATTAACTGCGACATGTGCAGGCCGAGTACTAAACAGTTGCAAGTCGTTTCTCGAAGCCTGTTTGTCGGTTGCAGGAGACAGTGCAGGTTGGAGTCCGAAAGAATTGTTCGAAGTTCTGCAAAAGAGTTGGTTCAGCACTGCTGTCTCTACCGAATGCATGATGAGAGCTATAGTTAATGAAGGTGCCGTTTTAAACGCTCTCCAATCTTTTCCGGTTGTCAAAGGCGTGTTTGAGGTTGAAATGCCCGGCATGAAGGAGGCCAGGTATTTGGCATGTTCTCTGGACGGAATGCTACTGCTGGAACTGCAAATATTTAACAGAGACGTCTTAGAAGACAACAATGTGATACAGGTCGATGGTATTATGTATGCGCTTTCCACTTTGGAAATGAAGACACGAGTTGCCACTTCATTCTTGGGAGACCTCATGCTGCTGAGCACAGGAGACATAATCTGCAGCGATGTGCGAGATGCAGATTTTAGAAAGTACATACCTTCTGAGCATCGCGGTCAACTTGTTTACCAAATGATGGATCTGAAAATATCGTTCGTTATGTACGTTTGTGCATCGGAAACAAGCATTTTGTACACAGTTCTTGTTCATGCCAACAAATCTTTTCTTTCCCAATGTTGTGAAGAAATTCAAAACCAAGGTAGGGAAAACTAATCACATGGTCATACAATGAGCACGGATTACCTCCCGCATTTTTTGGGAAAGCAGACGGGAGATTGTGGAGAGTAAGTACAAGTTATGGATGGTAGTTGAGGAATACGTTAAACAAAACGGACTGTTCAAGCCATTGAAACTATTTAAACATGGGTGCCAAAGTTTCTACTCGAGAACCAAGGGAGGGGTAGTCGTGGCCACTCAGCAACGGGCAGTTCTTCGTTCTTGTGCATCGCACCGAAAATGGGAGCAAAAGCTGGTGTGCCAAGTACTCAAGACTATAGCATCAAATGCATTTATCGCATGTAGAATCTTTGAAAGACAAGACATACTGGAAATTACGGACTCGTTTAGCGTTCAGAGCTACCGCAACGCACTTAATCAGGTACAGTCCTTCGCCGATTCTATTCTTGCCGCTTCCCAGGAACTCTTGGCGTACGCTGACAATCTTCAAAAAGAAAGGAAACATACAGACATTAAAGTAAGCCCGATCGTTATAGAGATAGGAGAAACGGGTCGTTTGATGGCACTTGCGTTACGTAGAAGGCGGTATCGCTTGAAGGTCTGCAGTAGGGCAGATGGCGTTGCAATTCGTTTGTCTCTTCAAGGTCATTTTCCAAAACAAGGTCTTGGGCTGCTATACTGTGCTCCTTGCAGTCAACATAGAACTGGATTTCGGGGACATAAGTCTTCCAATTCGTGTCCGCTGTGTTGTGTTTCACTTTGCATTCGAACTTACAGTGGGCTTCGGAAAAATTACTGGGGATTTGGCATTCTGCCAAAGTGGTAACATACGTAGTACACCTCCGTCATTGGTCGTAAGTAGAAGGGAAGAAGTGGATAGTGCGGTAGAAGAAAAGAAGAACCATTCAAAAGTGGACAAGGGTATCGGTGGAAAAGACCCAGAACAGAGTGATCTAGAGTTGTCAAAAGAAGGACAAGGAAATGTAGAGAATATTGCCTATCGGGTGGCTAAGAGACGACGTGTAAACGAGTGAAGATGACATAGGAAATGAATTAACTGTGATTAAAGGCTAATGATAATTACATAGGTTATAAGCAAAGTTTTGAATTCACAAACGCTTTCCAGACTTCAAAGTGTTTGTCTATGAAGTATGTGCATAAAGTGAATACTACTCTGGTTAAATTGCGCTTGATGCTTCTGATTACTTCAGTGAGCTTATTGGTACAAAAACTTTCTTGACGATTGCACTTAACTAAGAGTTTGGAGGAGTTCAAAGTTGTGTGAACTATAGAGATCATTAGAAGAGAACAGTAGGGATATGAGAATTTGTCTCTTTCTGGACTTACGGTGCACATAGCGCATACTATACTACAAAAAAGGTTTTAAATGCAAAACTACTTTACTTAAACAGCCTGGCTCTTAGAATAATTGGTGAAGTTCTGATCACTCTCAATGAGGTCATGTATAGGGGCTGAACGCGGCCCACCAGAGGCGGGAACGGCACTCGAAAAAGGAAGGGACTCCTCTGAAGCAGAAAAGTCTTCTTGAAGCGTGGTAATTGGAAACGCCAAAGACAAAGAGCTTATCTGCTCTTAGATCTGAGGCACATTTCGCACTTCAAGGGCTTCTAAGGCATTCAGGAGTGCACTGGAGTCCTATAATCCTTTCGCAGGTATCGGTGCGGGCATTTAGGGTCTTTTGGAAGCAGAACCGTCCTCCATTGGTACATCTTCCACTCCCGTTATTATCTTGGCTAACTGTTGGCGCCTGGAGTGGGCTTAGTGGAGGGAATTCGCCTGGACCGACGATTTAGTGGCCATAGACGCAGTGCGTAATGGCCTGATGTAGTCCGGTTGCGAATCGTCGATGAGAGGTTTCCATCCTTTGGAATTGCCAACGATATTACATTCCTGTATTTCCAATGTCCATCGTACGGCGTCGAAGACTAAGTGGTGGCAACCTAGATGCAAATACGTGCACCTTTTGCTACGCACAGGGCGCAGAGTGCCATACATCTTGACTTCTGGAGTCGCTGAAAACGAGACGAGCACCCTGTCTTGAGGAAGAGAAGCCCACTAGGTCTTGTTGATGGCTTCAAAGAGAGACGTCAGCATCTGAGCGTTGGTGTCTCACCTTGAGTCAGCCTCCAAATGAGTCGCAGTGAGCTCAATGGCTCTGATATCCTCGCGGATAACTGGTGGAATCCACCACAGACGACCTGCTCGGGCCTCTTATGTGAGATGGCGAACTACCGAGTAAGCCAACTGCAATCGGAGCACTGTTTCGTACTCTAGATACTTGCAGAAGTAAGACCCCCGGTAGGCCACCACGTATATCATTTCGTTGAAGAACCCATAGGCTACCTCTATTTCGCGCAACCGTGATGGGAGGCCTGGGTTTATGTCCGGGACGATATTGCGAAAGAAAACATCGATCTGGACCTGGTTGTAACATACCAGAAGATGGTATTTGTGTTGGCTCATGTGCTCAAATTGGCGCCAAGAGAACGGTGTGTATACCACGATCTGCTCACCCCAGGCATGTTGAGAAGGGAGTTCCGTCGCGAAGAAATTTCCTTACGCATCGCCCCTGCATAGTTCAAGGGCCCAAAGCATGTTCTCGTTGACAACTACGGTTATTCGTACCACGTACAACGTGCGGGTAGCGCGTAGTACGCGCTGGATGTGGCCAGCATTCATTG
Organism: Gracilariopsis chorda; assembly: GCA_003194525.1. Classification (NCBI taxonomy): domain Eukaryota; phylum Rhodophyta; class Florideophyceae; order Gracilariales; family Gracilariaceae; genus Gracilariopsis; species Gracilariopsis chorda. The sequence goes on from NBIV01000164.1 coordinate 51,303, forward strand.
CAGCATGAACCTCTTCGAGAGCCACCGTTCAGGATATTTCCTGGTCCAATTCGAACAAATGTGTGAACAATACACATCTCCTGTCTACCCTGGTGGGCTTTTCACCCCAAGATGTTTAGAATGACATGAAGGTTTAGCCTAGTGTTTACGCCAGATAATGCTTGTCCACAGAGCGGGAAAAGAAGTCGATGTCGAATTTGTTGGCAAACTCGTCCGGCAATTTAGCCTAGAAGTATGCAATACGTTCACATCTCTCGATGAGGAGACGTGGCAAGTGGCGGCAACCGCAAATCTTTGACCATGACGAAGGGTGTTTCATGCCTTCTTTCACGCGGTAAGATTCAGTACTGTCTAGTGATCTATTCACCTCCGTCAGCAGGTGGCTCTCTCGTTCAGTCCATCAGAGAATGCAGGGAACGATATTGTCGTGTCAGACACCCAGCACATGTGCTGTAGAGCTTTGTCTTAGAGTGGTTCGCGGGATTCTCTCGTGCGTTTTTGGTTGCGAAGATTAGCGCTGACGCTACAATTCACAAGGCGGTTCTGATCCTAGATTGGCGAAGGCGTGGCTTTAAGTGCTGCACTGGTATCGCGTACATGGACAAAGCGCTATGTTTGGCGTCAGCGTGTGATCCGGTGATCACTTGAGGTGGTGCGCGAATTCGATGCATTCTGATAGTGAGGTGATGTAGCAAAGTGTAATTTGCCCTTACATAGAGCCCAGAGACCTGCCCGTTACGGTGCAGCGCACTTCTGATGAAGAGGGCGGTGCCATGAAGTTTTTAGTTCTTGGCGGCATTGCCGCCCTGCACTTCGCCCCCATCGAGCAGAGTGGGTCCACATGCGGCAATGGTCCTCGGCGGATTACAGCACGCGGGAGGGTGTACACTTGTACATTTATCCACTTTATTTATTACAGCACATTAACTTTAGAATAGCTCTTGTAGCAGCTGGCCATATTAAGGTGTTGAGCTCACGCTCCAGCTTCTAAGGAGGGTCCGCCGGACTCTCAGTGGCTTCAGAACTCCAGTCCTGGTCTTGCAACACAAATTCTCCTGGATTACCACCGTGTCGAAGCCGACCATATAGGCTGTACCCTGCGCATCTATAGTCACGGTCCACCTCGTGTCCGACATTCGCCTCCTAAAACCAGTTCAGTCTTCGTCGATACCAGCCTTCGGCTGCTGGTACTGCACATGGTGCTGTCGCTTAGCAGGTTGGGCTACTGATAAACCTTACGTCTGAATACACATCTGACCAGCCTGTGTACACCCTGGCATTTGGATGCAGATGCAAACCATCGCTTACTTTTACTTCAAAACAGCTCAGTTGTAGCAGAAATACACTTCTGGGCTCTGGTGCACTCTCAAGAATACCCTGCTGTCCTGTTGCCACCCGTTGGGTGTTTGGTCGAAGCGTAAGACACACCGCAAGCATAGCTTCTCTTCTGAGAGCTGGTCCAATCTCGGGGCTATGCCCACGTTTTTCGTCGCCATGCAACATTTCTGGTTGACTGATAGGTTGTGTGTTGCGTTCAACTCGTTGTTTGTACATGTACTAGACGCTTGTCTATTTCGGAGCTTTGGATATCGCCTAGTAGTCGTACTTCCGTTGGAAGCGTAAAACGGGATTCGCCATTCGAACGACTCTGGGTTTGCTATGCTCTTCCTGCCAGGCTCTGCGTGCTGCTAGCTCCACTGATAGCAGGTGGTCTCCCTAGTGTCTATCTGACCAGCGACCTCATATGAGGTCAATATTAATTACTATAGAACTTTATCAAAACCTTAAAACTTTTCCAAAAATTTTTTCACTTTGATCTTCTCATCATGTCTTCTACGCCGGCAGCGCTGAACCATGTCCACAACACATCACCAACAGTCGTAGCTGTCACATCAAGCACTATCGTCAAAAACATTCGTACACAATGGCCCCGTCCACAGATCTTTTAGTTCAAAGACCCTCTGGTTAGCCATGTTTCAAGTTCGAATTTTGAAATGTGGGGCCATGCGGATCAGATTTCAATTTTTTTTTAATTTTACGTGCCGTTGCTCTGACCTCATATGAGGTCAGCGCACTGGTCCGATAGACACTAGTAGTGAGCTGCGCTACAATACTGTATTAGGAAGATAATTAAGAAGTAAAAAACGCAGATACCAGTAGAGTTCAATCAAATAGATACAGTTGTAAAACGTACATATGAATGATTTATCAAAGATTTGATAATCATCTTGATGATACCAAACAGTGGCAAGATACCTGTGGTTTCGAGAACTGAAAGAGCTCGTTGAAATTTGCATGCACCACAACACACTTGTGCAACCCGCTTTTGCTTCTTAATGTGCTCACATATGCACGATTGCCCGTAGTACTTATAGGTACTGTTAAGCAAGTACCGATATTAATCTCAGTAATACGTATAGTTGAATAGTTTAGATAATGATACGTAGTGTATCTGCGAGCGGTTACTCTGTCCTCAGATTGACTACGCTTTCGTCCTACTAGAGTAGTTGCAATAGTTGATTTTAAGGTTTCTTGGTATCAGAATTTCGTCTGTTGAAATTTCTTCAAAGTCTGAATCTTTCTCTACATAGAAGACTTCTGGTCTGCCTCCCCGCGACGGTGGTAGCTTAAATTGTTTAATCTCTTTTCGTGAACTGTGATCTTATCTTTCTCCGTCCTTAATTTAGAATAGAAGTTTGTTAGTAGCGATGCTACCATTTCTAGCGAGGTCACGAGATTTACTTAAGTTTGTATTACAATGATAATGTAGAATACTGGCTACGGTCAAAATTGTGATACGGACAGATTCAGGAGGCTGTTGGACCTGCTCACAGGGTCCTGACGGAGTTCGTAATGAATAATGGACTTGAGAAGTCACAATTGGGCTCTGACTTCGTGTTTGGTTCAAAGCCAGGGGTCTTTCATAGACCATCATTATTGGAGTGAAGATTCAATTTACGATTTTTTACGCTAGTTTGTAACTAGTTTACAATAAAGACAATTTACAATACCTTTCATTTACGTTCCTCTTTTTTCATATAATCTACGTATCTCAACGACCTAGACCTTTTTCTGGAACACAGTTCATATTTGTAATCGTTGTAAGCATGGATGATAAGTAACGTTTACAAGGCAGTTTCAACGATGTAATTATAAACTCAAACATTCTGAATGGATCTAACTATCCAAAGCGATCATGCACTTGATAAATGGACAGTTGTGCGAGGTAACAGGCTATAATACACGACGTAGATAATGTAGGCGAGTCAGCGCGCATTTGCACCAATAAAAAGAGAGAGTCAGCGGGCACATGCCACAGCGGGCCGCACATGTGCCCACGCCAGTTGAGATCGTACTGTAGCCAATTATATGCCTCTATTTTGGATCTAAACCAGTAGATCTGCATGGTAAGGACATTTCCTCCATCTCTGCTCTCTCCAACTGCCAATTTAGCACAATATAAATGTCATAGTTGCCCTTTGGCGCAATCGTTGTGAAAATTGGTGAGCGTAAAAGAGCAAGAAGAGTGATAGGAAATCGTGATCGTGCTTCGCAAACATTTTTCCCCTTATTATCACGCCATCACCGAGCCAGACTCTCTTGAGGTTTATTGGCAGCTTTTCTGTGAACCTTCGTCTTGGGGCATCCGCTTGTGGTGTAGGATATCTGAGACCAGGAGCTTTTTCATTTCTATCGTTTGGAGTGCTCTAAAACAAGGATGCAAGTGGATCTACATATGCTGTTGATCCGACACGGGTAAAATCTACCTGCTGGCAACCCGTATATCGTACACCACAACATCAAATAGCTCCGAAGGCGCCTACGCCTAATTAAGCGTTAACGGACCCACAAGTTTTGAAGAGGAAGGCAAAGGGAGCGATGGAGGAGTAGTGGACTAAACCATCAGTAAGTGAAGTACAGGAACGTCTTGCAGACAACGTCAAAAACCCCGTGTACAAATTTTTTGTGCATAAGGCACTAATGGTGACGTTGAGTTCGGAGATCATGCACCAAGAAAAGTGTATCAAGTGATTTGCAGATCTAGTGGATTCACCAATCGAGGGGACTATTTTCTGCCATTTCTTTTCCAAACTTGTTCGTAACTTGTGTGAGATCGAGATTAAGAACCCACAGTGTGGTGATTTTCTAGGGATGTTTATCGGCACTGCAGCTGCTTCTGTCAAGCTACATCCGAGTAATAGGAAAGAATATGGTTGAAGTTCTTGGGAAGTGATCTCCAAGAAGTTGTAGACCCAAAGTGACGGACAAACTTGGCTGTACAAACCTTTGCCAAGCTTTCCAGAAGACTAACTGCTTCGGTACCAGATGAAAAGGAGAAAGAACACATGTTACGACAAGCGGCCGACTGGCTACACATCGACCTAGCTCCTGCTATTTCCCTTTGGAATCCTATGTGACGGTTAAGCAAGCTTTCAGATATGTCCAGTGAGAACAATATTTCTTTCCTTGTGCCCTACCTTGCATTAGAAGTTCAACTGAAAGAGCTTATCGAAAGCAAGGCACCTGGTGAGAGCATTGAAAACGTTCTTCGGTCCAAACCAAAAACTGCCGATACGAGTTTGATGCGGCTTATAGTTCAAGTGGAATTGGATTGTTTGTTCATGAGCTTAGCTCATTCTATTTTTGAGTCTTTTAGGAGATACGTTGGCTCTACTTTGATGAAGGTGTATGGCACACTCCCACATGAACTTCAGATCAGGGGTTCTCAGATGTAATGAAGACTTTTCACGCGTTTCTGGATGGAAATATGGACTATGCAAAGGGAATGTCTGTATGATAAGTGAAAGTATATAGAACTTGAGTAAAGAACTAGATTGAAGTAGAAGGTGATGGTAGGAAGAAACCTGGGCCTCTATGAAGAACAGAAAAAGCTCAAAGAGATTGTGAAAGAAGGAAAGGGACCAAAACGCTGCGTTCAATGCTACAGCTATTGGATGTGTCCAAGAGACTTTGACATAATTTGAAGTGCTTTGTCTTTCCCATCCTGGGCTATGAAATTTGAACGTGCAACAGCTGGTCCCAAGGATTTCGAAGGTGTTTTCTAGTCTTTCTGAGATTCTTCCTGGAACGAATGCGGGCTTGTCCTCGCCCGCTTTCTCGTGCGCTCCAAGGAGCTTTTCTTTCTTCATTGTGCCTTCTGGCGTCCGTTGTTTGGTGGATGGATCCCTGAAGAACTTAAATCGTTTGTAGAGGAAGATGGATGCAGTAAAGTGACAGTGTTGGCTGTTTGTTCCGCTTGTTTTGTTAATGAAGCCAATCTTGTTTTAAAGGTACCTCTAGCTTCGAAGTGTGTCGCTTTTCCTTGCTGAATGTCTGCTATGGCATACCTCAAAAGAAGTAGAACTCCACTCACCGCAAAACGTCTAATTCAGGTAGCCTGTAGACTTAAAGCATCGTAAAGGTTTTTTCCTTTCATGTACGTATTGTACCCATCTACTTCCGAGTCATCTCTACTGTTTCTAAGTATATGTGAGTCAATGGGGATAAAATCTTTCTCCGTTGACTCATCAAAATGGCGTAGTCGGTAATTGATCTCCCCGTTGTTCAAGAATGGGGTGTCGGACCTCAGTTTCGCCATGTACAGGACTGTCAAGGCAGATATACGTTTTATCCAGTATGTAGAGAAAAGTGCTTCCAGAGGTATGACGAATCCTAGTATGTTTCGTAGTTCAGGGAACCGCAGACCTTCTTCCTGATACACCACGTTCCATTGACCCATGTGACGACAAGCAATGCCAACAGGCGACGGTTGTCCACAGGACCACACAACAATATAATCTGTCTTTTCGTCATCTCCCGACCCCGTAAACAGTTTAGAGATTTGTAAAATAGTCTCCTGCGATAAGCAGTCTTCATCCACCAACGCATTCTGACTCTGACTCAGGTGGCTTCCCCATTTAAACTTAATGCGAGCTACGGGTCGAATTGCTGGGGTTGAACTACTTTCCAGGTTTCTGATTGCTTTCGGCCACTCTTCCTTTGAATAGTCCGCAACCGCTGTGCCGGAAAGAATGTAGGTCCTCGATGGCTTAAAGCTCCAATCTACGAAGTGCGCCAAAGCGTAGTGAGTGTACTCAGCCACCAAGTTGTCTACACCTTCTAAACAGAAGTGTTCAAGCTCCCTTGTCTTCCGATATCTCTCACTTTGAGAAGATAATGTTCGTACAAGCTCCTATTTCCGGGTATTAGCTCTTTCTTGAGATATAGGCCAAACCCCCAAAGGAACCTTGTGCAAGGGAATCTTCTTCGATATAATGGTCTTCGTGTATGCAGAATTAGAACATTCGGTGTAGCCAGCGCCTTGTAACATGTAGCGGGTAGGTATAGCCGCATTTCGGAAGCAAGACACCAGCATATGCGGCTTATAGTGGTAAAGTGCTTATACCACACGGGGAGACGATCGTCAAAATAATAAAATTTCTTGGCTTCTAGCGATCTCCTCCTTTCGAAAAACGTTTCCGATGTATATGCCTTCCTGATGTTGAACAGTTCTTTCTTCATATCATGCATTCGATCCATCCCACCAATCTTTGTACACCAATTGGCCACATGTTTTCTCTGATTCTCGTCCAGGTGCCATCCGTCGAGGATTATATTAGACGAATTGAACATCTTTTCAGCTGGATTTATACAGTCAGTGTTCTGGTCCATCACAACCATCGCCGGTGAAATGGCGACTATAGAATTGAAGTAGGAAAGAATTCTTATGAAGCCCTCTTCTGTCTCGGAGCACATGTACCTTATGAAAAATTTCAACACATGAACATCATTGGCTCTTCCATCAATGGTGTCCAGAGGGAAACCGTATCTATTGGTTATGGCTTTATAGTAAATAGATACCCCCGGAAAAATGCCGAACTTCTGGTAGTCTTCCATCCAATCTCGAAACGACCAACAAGCGTACTTCATCCTACCTGGATCATCTGCTGCGAAGAATCCTTTATTCCTGCATCCTCCTTGCTCAATTAAAATAACAGGTCACACAAACTTACACATTCCATACCACGGGGATTGTTTATGGAGGAAGCATACCTCAACTTCTTCCTCGCCGATACCGGATTTATCTGTTGATTATACTTTTCTTCCAGGTATCGACTCGTATCTCTAAAGCCCATATGCAAATCGCACGTCATATGTATAGCTTCAGAACGCATTTGCTGCTTGAGATTTGTAATAGTAAACCTTCCTGGGGGGCCATGTCCATGTTTAAAAGCATTTAAAGTAGCCATGTAGATCAGTCCACCATCCTCCTCCTGCCCAAAATTCTCGATCTTAATCGTTATCGACAAGAGGCATCGCCTCATCTTGTTATTCTATTAATTGCACTTCACGATTACTTTCTTCAGCACTCTTCTATTCCCACGTTCAGCACCACGACGTTTCAGAGACTTTGTCTTATGCGGAGGTCGCTTTTGTTCTCCAACGTACATAGAAGTCCTTACGAATAAGCTGCGTCCGAAGCAGTCGGCGATAAATTGAAGTTCCTTCAGAACTGTAACACCAGGAGCATCGAGAGGAAGGGTTTCCAGATAGGCTAAGACAGCTGTTTAAAAACACTTCTCAATTCTCTTATTCGATATCGTGTTCTGGGCGGATTGCATTCCCAGTTCTTCATCAGCGTCTTCTGTCTAGTACTTTTCGTCTTTCTCTCCAAGGCCATCCTTCTCTCTTGTTTCTGATTCTTCTTCATTCAGTATATCTCCATAAGAATCTTGTAAGAACCATGATGGAACCTCCTCTTCGTAATATAAGAATTGATATATGAGCAAAGCATCTTCTTCTTCAACGGATTGCTCATCTGAAACCTGCTGCGCATATGCTACGTTCCCGTTAAGTGTTTCACTCTCTTCACTAATTTTTGAGCCTTGCTCACCGCTCACAATGTTGCGGGCCACATGCTCGCGTTTGGCAACAAAATCATTGTGTTGAGGAGTTAGGAGAAGAAACAGGGGGGCCGCTTTAAAAGAACTAATGCCACAATCGCCTCTTACGCCGCTTTCGACGTTAAACGCGTTATCCAGCAGTTCACCCAAGCATTTTACATCGTTTAAGCCACATTTCCTGATACCTTCCCTTGATATTGGTGCTTGACGCGGCATGTTTGTTAGAATTAAACCCATTCTACCTTCTCCTTGTGGAACCGAAGGTTGTTGCTTCCAAATCTTGCGTCTGGGTTCATGCAATCCTGTTGTTAAAGCACGACAATCAAAGACCACTCCCCTTTCAAGGCATTTCGTGCTATGTAGCACGCGAAAGAAAGGATAAATGTCCTCAGCACCACTGCAGTCCGCCGTAGGCCATATCATCTTCGCTACCTGTGTCTGCATCGCTTTGAGATAAAGGTCCATGCTAATGCTCTAGGAGGTAGCATGTTGAGCTGTTGTAGAACTCGGCTACCTGGAAGGGGGGTATGGTTCGAAATATGCATGATGGACGTACATATTTTCCACTTCTCCGTATGTGCTCTTCCCATTCTTGTAAATAGAAAACTAAAGAGGAGCGAATGCCCAGAATCCTTCTTCTCCAAGAAAGAGCGATGGCGACCTCGTCTCCAGCATGAAAGCTCCAGGGACTTTCGCCCGGGTACCCGGATCACGCGCGCACAGTGCGTCACACTCTGCGCGTGCGAGCTGGATCAATTGCAGATACGTCACATTCACTTCTTGTTCGCGATAGAGGGGGATCACTGTTTTGATGGCTGGGTCAAGCACGTCCTTGAACAGGGTACAATGCTCCTCCGAGAGTTACACATTATCAAAACAGTGGTAGAACTTATTGAGGCGCAACGAGTTACCGGTTTCTGATTCTTCAGGCTTTTAGCAAGTATCGCTGATTGCAAGGGTAGCCGCTTTGATGGCAATTTTGGTGCTGTATGAACCCAGTAAGTACTGCACCGCTTCCGATCAACACGTCACACCTCGCTCCCACGCTCGGGATGAACCTCGAATGGAGAAGTACTGATCCTCAGCAAGTTCCCGTAAGAAATAAGGTATCGCCACGTAGGATTGGCCCTCACTCATACCAAGAATATCAGCTTCCACCACGAATCGTGCGGGAAAGTCCAGAACCAAGATCGGACCCTCTTCTGTGAAATACTGGTTACGCATAGAGAGCTGCATCTACTTGGTGCAGTTTTTCACCTTACCAGTGAGACGGGGCGTTCTTCTTATAGAAAATTCCTTCAGCCAGCAGTACTGGTACAAAAAGAACTTCTGGTACGAAGGGTTAGTAGGCGTTAGGGGGATCAGTCCCGGGTGTCTTCTACCTTTTGAATGGGGGCGGATGGCGCCCGTAGTAACCGTCGACGGCTTTGAGCGGGAACTCCGTCCATGGCGATCAGCATGCCGTGAGTCCTCCGATGTAACGGTATCGTTTGGGGCTCTCGGATTGGGGTCCGAAAAGGTCAATGAGTCCGAATCATGGTTGTCTCTTCTTCCAGACGTCCGAGACCGGCAGTTCTTCTGAGCGTCCTGACGTTCGGCGCGCTCAGAAACCACGGGGTTAGCCACGACAGAGGGATAATAAACCTTATCGACCGACTCCAATCGAATTGCCACCCTATTTATTCCGTTATGTATAACCTAGACATAGGAAGCCGGAACGCCAAAATACTCAAGCATCGAATAGAAGTCCGCCGTAATAAATAGATTTCAACCGCCAGGCCCGGCACAGAGTCAGCCTCAACGATTCCTTGGATAGAGGTGGCTTCCCTCACGAGGGCATCGTATGCCGCTCGTAAAGCGCGGAGCTGCTCGTCCAAGCAGAGGATTTGATCCTGTTCGACTACCCGAAAAGGCGGGGTAACAACCGTAACAGTGGCTGAAGGCCCAGCTCCATGACTAAAGTTCTTTGCCGTTGCGGTCATGATAGCCTGCTGTTCCAGTTCTATATCTGCGACACGAGGGCGGGTCAGGTCCTGGGGTTCACGGCTTTGTCTGGAGTGACTGCGACTCGCAGCCGACGTGGCACCGAGTGGCTCGCATCCCATCGAGTAGAACCATTCCGGTGGAATATACGCGAACAGCAACAACCAAAAATCGGAAAAGTGGCCTCAATAAAGAAGTATTACCGACAGCTCGTTCCAGGTCGGGAAACCACTTTTTGGTGCAATACCGTATTGGGGAAAGCACTCCAAAGACGTTCGGGATCTTACTTTGGAAATCCCCAGCTGATGAATTGTTCTATGATTCGGCAAGGATCAACAACAAAGAGGGTCTTGATGATCTGGTGGAACCCCAAAGTGCTCATGATGACCTGGCACGGATCTCTTGGGAACCTTCTATGACCATTTGGTCATTGCTGTGTCATGTGGGGTGTTTATCAGTGTTATAAGTAGTAGGCAACATGTATTTTGGAGCCAACATTGTCCCCGTTGTCGGTCGGTTCTCTTCTCACAGAAGCATGTTGTCGTGTCATATTGACATTATTTCCCAAAAATGTCAATTCGGCTTTGAGGGCAGGTAGAAATGTCAAATAGGTAGCTGATCTCTTCAAAAGATCGAGTAGAATAAGAATAGAAAAAGTAGTCACGTTAGAACTGATGTTGGAGCCAACTAAACTCAAAAAAAGTAAAATAGTAACTAAATCTAATAATTAGGTACCAGTCACAGCGGCAGAGAAAACGATACGAAAGATGAAATGCGCCGCATATAGGGTGGAAAACCTGTGCTCCAAAGGATGCAGAAAGCAATAAACTGGTAGAATGCAAACCCACATGGGATGGCGTGCGTGAAGGTGATATGAGCACTATCAAGAACATACGTTAGCGAAATCCACCTGCCGATACTCTCTTGGTAAATTTGTACCCTAGAGAGGGCTTTTATAGTCTGAACCAACCTTGGTTGTCCTTACTTTGGACTCGCGACCTACAGGTCACTCGTCCGTAAGTAGGGTTCACTACAGTTATGTGTACTAGTAAAATAAACTATTTTACACTTGCTGAGGGCCATACACGTGGAGATTAGAGTATCAGAGGCCAAGGTAGAGCGAAATAAGTAATTAATATTCCAAAATCCGACCCAAGAACGCCCGTTACATTCCACGCTATGCACCTGTACAGGCCACCTATAATCAGTTCAACTGAGTGCCAAACGGCTATGAGAGCCATCACAATACACCCATTCGTAGGGAAGAACTCATATCATCAGCTGTCTCAATGTAGGTAGGATCAACGTCATATGACTAGATTTGCTTCTCAATGTGCCCAAGATGTTGCTCCACACTTTCATTGATGCCAGCTGTCCTACTTGTCAATCACTACAAATCACTTGTTACGTTCTGGTTCTTTAATACATTATCTTTAGTACAGTTATCTCTAGCATCCACTTTAACGCATCAACCCTATTTTTTTTAATCTACTTGATCGTCTGAATCGATAACTTACAAAGTTTCCATGTCTTCTGCAACCATAAATCGACTGCAAATCCTTTTCCAATGCTGTATATATGCCCAGACAGAATATTCATATCAAAAAGGTCTTCACATACTGCTTGGACATCATAAGCTCCAATGAGTCCATTATATAGCACGTAAGAAGTTGAGAGGCAGTTAGCCCTAGTACAGTAATGGTTTAAAAGTCATCGAAGATTTACTAGAAGATACTGCCAAGTCATCCAGGCAGACCAGAGCGCACTCCAGATCATCAAGAACCCACCTGATTGAGTGGCAAGTCATATCACAATGCATCTGGAGGTTGAATATGGCCAGCCCTCACATGAATATATCTGACAATGATCATGGGAATACACCCACGTATATAGAACAACAAAGGGACATTTCATATTCCCACTAGGCACATATGATTCTCATCTACTAGTGACTTTGGTCGAGTTCGATGTAAACATCCGTAGAACTTATAATGTCTGTTTCGAACTCCAATTGGGATCCTCATTACCGGCTTCCGAGCTGTCCCAACCATAGCTATTCAGTTCCTAACTGTGGTAGAATTCGCAATTAATCATTGCCTTTACCCGAAACTGGTGACCATCCAGCCTTGGTGTGTTTTGCTACACAAAACTGCGCAAGTTTGGATGAGCTACAGACACTCAGATCTTACGAACTCTTGATTTCGGACGAGTTATATGTTTCCTGTGAGCTCAATACTCTGATACAGGTTATCGCCATTTTTCCCGTCAGTGTTCCCCAAAAGCGATGCATTCTCCGAACCAAACCAACGTTAATACCACCGACGCTAACTGTGAAATATATTCATTCTGAAACATCTGTGCCTACTTGCAATCTCTCCTCGAACTTCGTAGCCCACTACCTACTCAATACGATAAACTTGTTTCAGTGGAACCCAGAAAACAAATAGTCGAAACTGTCTCCCAAAGCAAAGAAAAAGTTCAAAAAATCCACAGCCTTCTTCAACAAGTCCCCATTTTTGGAAAATGTTTTACAATCAAGAATATTGAATAAAAAGTTCGTCAATCACACAAATCTGGCACTTAGAATCCTTGACATGTTTTGCGAAGCATGGATGCAGAAGACATAAATCTTTGCCGTGTGGAAAATGAACAATGTCGTTGCCAGAGAAAAGGAAATCGTCGACGCCTTTTTTCTACGTCTATATGCAAAACTGCGACCTATGCTTGAATAATCAGGTGCAACTTGAGGAAACACTTCACGGAAACAAGGACAAAAACAAATTGTTGCCAAACAAGTTGTCCCTTAAATTCATGTGCATGCCAAATACCGTGTCGCGGCATTCTTAAATACTACAATGACCACCAAAAATTAAACAAACTTCGATTTGGAAAAGAAGAGAAACATAGTGTTCAACAGAACTACTACAATCGCTCTTTCCAGCTCAGTAAATGCAAATCTGTGAAACATAAGAAGAGGTCGTTCTGGCGTTAAGGATATCGTATGTTGCTTTGGTCGAAGATCCGGTGTGCTAAGGATACCAAGATTTGTCAAAAGCAAAATAGCACTGCAGGTCTTTTTATCCTCTCGATCTCTTGACCTTTATTAACCTTGAGTGCAGAAACTGTACTTTCCCCAATCCAATATCATAAACGCTCTTACGGTGATCAGACCCAAACTGAAACCTGGAAACTGTTCTTTTTCCTTGATCACTCTATCGCATCTTATTTTGTGACTTGGGCAGAATGGCAAAAAATTCCGCATTATGGTTACAGAGATTAAAATATTTGGCTGAATTTTGACTAATTTTGCAAGCTTTTCCTGTTTTATTTGATTTTGAGTGGTGGCGGCCACTCTTCAGTAAATAGTTTGTCTTCCTTACATCCCCTCGCGTACGGAAATCTCAAAAATCTGGAACTCAAACTAGACGATATCTGTGGTAGAATGGATATACCGAAAAAGAGAGCTGAATGGAAAATATGCTTGCTCCGATGCTCTCACTCTCTTTTTCAATTCGACAGAGAAGACTTCTTTTACCTAAAAGATCGAACATCCCCCATTCCTAACTGAGAGGTAAAACATCGACAGCTCAACCATAAACACCCGACTCTATCTTTACAGAACCCCAGCTGAGTATGTGCTATACATATCACTCAGCGTCGAGGTAGAACTGCTTAGGAATGAGATATTGCCCAAGTCCGAAATGGAATCAAACTTACCACATTAGACGAACTATTTGGTAATCTCAAAGCTTGCTTCTTGTAGTGCAACGCCCTCAGGGAGGGATTCTTGGTACTTGAACGCTTTCCCGATATTATCGGTTGTGTAGTGTGTATATGAACTACGCCCCACAATGGTGGGTATGGACACGTGGGACACGGTTTTGGGTCAATTGGCGGTTGGCCACAGTAGTGGATGTTGCCACGGAATGTGGAGTATTTTAGTTAATTTTATTTATTATTTTCACACCCATTTCTGGGAAGCTAGTACTTAGTGCGACGGCGCACTGCCGTCGCACCAGTAAACCTTCCCCAACAAGGGACCCCAACCTGGGGAATTGGCTCTGAGCTTTACCGCCTCCGCGTGTTCTCAACTCCTCCTTGGAGGGAAGCACTGTAGTGTACGGAAGTTCACCCCCCTTGCACATCTAAAGGAGACCCATCATTGGGAGTACTAATTGTTCCAATCATATTGGTGTTTCGCCCTGTATAGGGAGTCCTGTCCACCGGCATCGCCGTATCTACTCGTCGCTCTCGCGACCCACTCGTCCTTCCTCTTTCCCCTTTTTAGGGTAGCACCTCCCGCTATCCGCGGCCCTCGTGTGCGCATCCGCTCACACACCCCCACTTACGTGGAAACATACCTCTACTGAGGACCACACCCCGCTCACGCGGATACCGATTCTTCGCCTTCACCTCCCTGCGCGAGTCGCGACAGGTGTCCCTGGTCTTACAAACCGGCTTCGCCGTGACACCTCTGGGAGGGCTCTACCCAACTGGGTTCACCTCGTGAGAGGAAGATCCCGGACGTCTTTCGGTGTTTTTCCCCTTTGGGGCATTGCACCACAAAGTGGTCTCCTGACTTAGAATCGGTTTTTGTTTTCCCTCTTACGAGGTTTGTTTTCATTCACCGGAAGTTCCGTGATCGTTTCCCGTCGTAACGGTATTTTCTCATGTCGAGAAATCCCTCCGACGCGGAGCCAGTGGTTACGCGTAGTCGCTCCCGCGACAACGCGGACTCTTCCGAAGTTCGGTTCGTACCCCGTATCCCTATACGGACAAGTTCCAGCCGTGCTGGCGCCGCTTCATCGCGGAACGATACCCCCGACCGGGAACCCCGGAACCTCCTTTTGCCTTCGTTATCACCCCCGCAGGGGAATGCAGCATCGACTCCGGCTGTTGCCGCAGTGCCCCAGGCACCCCGGCCTGCTCCCGCTGTCGCGGTTTCAAGCCCCCGTGGAACGGGCGATAACACCCCCCAGGGGACTTCCCTGGAATCCCAGGTCCGCGCTCTGTGGACCGCCCATGACACCCTTGTAGGGAAACTAAAATCCCTCCAAGAGGTGGTCTCGGCAACCCCCGTAAAGGAGGTCGCCGAGGAGCTCCGTATTTTACGGTCTGACGTCAACTCCGTGTTGGAGAGTTTGGGGCAGCCCGCCGCCTTCATCGAAGGAGTTGAAGCCCGATTTGATCGGATTGGTGCCCGCCTGGAGACGCTGGAGCAGTTCGTCGTCATGGACAAACCATCCCCGGGTGATCCGGTAAACGAGGCATCGCACAACGACCAGCTTGCTGGGAAGAAGAAACGCCGTCACCGACGGAAACATCACCGAAAATATTCGGACTCCGATTCTTCGACATCGTCGGACTCACCCCGAAATCATTCGGTTAGCTCGAGCTCCTCGGACTCCGACTCGGAGGACGAGAAGCGAGGCTACTCCTCCCGCTCGAAGCGGTCATCGGCCACTGAAGGTGTGGTCCGAACCCGCCAGAAGGGGAGAAGACACCCCGGTCTCCAGGAATTGAAACCGACAAACCCGGATTACCGGAAGCTTTTATCATACCGGTACTACCGGCTTGAAGATTCGTCACTTGGACGTACGCCCCGTGGTACGGGAAAAGTGCGAGAATGCATTAAGCGAATGCAGCTCTCGCTCCGCAACCAGTATTTTACTGGAGAGGACCCAGTCCTAGTACTGGATTTCCTATCCCGCTTTGTAGCGGAGGCCGATATCCTCGGTATGAATGAGGGACAAGCCTATTTGGCTTTACCGTATTTCTTACGGGGAGTGGCGGAGGACCAATACACCTCTGTCAGAGGATCTTCTCGCGCCTCCGAGGGAGGAGTTACTTGCTGGCCGGAGGCTGTGCAGTATCTTCTGCGCTCCTACGCCACCAACACCGCTATTCAGCAGGCTATCCTCGCTTTGCGAGATACACGCCAGCGCGCTGGAGAGACCGAGACCGATTACTCGGTGCGCCTTAACAAGGCTTTCCACAGATGTGGTAACGTATATCCCGCTGGGTAGCGCAGTACCATGTTCATTGATGGTCTTGACCCGGCAATCCGGAGTTTAGTTACCCGTTATCGGGAGGACAAGCGAAGGATCACCTACCTCGAGCTGGTCCAACACGCTCGAGCGGAAGGGGATGCACTTCGTGCAAGAACTCCGAACAATCGGTCTAAATCCGCCAAGGCGTTGTTGCTGGAAAGCGAAGCTTCCTCTCTCCCGCTCACCGCGGATGGGAACCCTGGACAGGGATTTGATACCGTGCATTTAGCGCAGGGGGATGGTGTGTCGATACCCACCAGTGAGTTACCGTCAACGACGGAGATGACCCATGATACGGGAACAGAAGATCCCGTTCTATACGGTGGTAACAGTCGGGTTCAACCCCAACGACTCCCGTTTTCAAACGGTCAATCCCGTTATCAACGGCCTGGATGGACTGACACCCGCCCTGCGGTTCGCTTCTCCGATACTCGGAATAATAATCCGCGTGTCGCGGTGTTGGCTCTAATTTGCCACCTGTGCTATGCCCATGGCCATACCTCGCCTCAGTGTATCTGTTCACTGAACGATATGGCCAAGGTGGTGGCAAATTATGAGGCCCTCACTCCAGAGGAGAAACGTTCCGTCCCGACGGCGTCCTACCTCCGTGCTAAAACGGACTTTTCTCACGCCCTACCACAGACCCCGCGTGCGCGGCAAGCTTGATACACCCCGATTCGGGAGATCACGCAACCATCCGTTGCAACCCCCGCTTATGCGGATAGAAACCCCCGTCAACGGGATGAAGCACTCGTTGTCGAGGAAACCAACCCACCGCCGAAGGCGGAAAACTAACTGAGGGAGTCTCCCCTTTGGGAGAGGCGTCCTCAGACAAGAGGCTGTTGGCGCCCGAGGCGTCCCGGCCTCGCTCCCCGGTGAAAATCCTCTCGAGGAAAGACACCGCTGACGCGGACTCTGCGCACCTCGGTGTGTTGCGTCGCCCGTGGATACGGAGTAAAAATCCCCGGATTCCCGGTAGAGTCTTGATCATGGCCAAGCGCAACTATAAGGTTTATGCCGACCTTGGCCTTGATCCCCAGTTTATGGTGAGGTTTTTCACCGTCCTGGATACAGGTGCAGGCCCCAACTTCGTTGTGGAATCATTGTTACCCCCGCTTGTGCGGTCTCGTATCCGCTCTGACGCGGTCCCCGACATTTCGGATGCGAATAACAACCCGTTACAAACGGTGGGCACGGTGGACCTCGTCGTGAGACTTGGTACCTCTGTGGTGAAGTTGGACTTCATCGTTTGCCGTTCATTGGCAGCACCAGTTATACTGGGATGTGATTACTGCGACAGATTTGTCGACGCAATCAGGCCCCGCCTCAGGCGTGTAGAACTTGACGACGGATCGTCGGTTCCGATTGTTCGCCGCCCGCTAAAGCGGTCCTCTCGGAAACAAGTTCCGCTCCCTGCTGCGCAGGAACCACCGCCCGCGTCCCGCGAGTCCACCAAGCTCCGCGTCGCTGCCTCGGTTTCTATACCGGCTGAGTCCCAAGTCTGGGTACAGGTAAATTCCCGTCAACACGGTCTTCGGGTTATACAACCCCTCGCCTCGTTGTACGAGAAATCCCAGCTGGCGCTGGCTAATGGAATTGCCTCCATTTCCCCGGATGTTCCTTTCCGGATATTGGTTGCCAACCTTGGCAAACACCCCCAGTATCTGGTCAAACACCAAGTAATTGGGAGTGTAACCCCCCATCCTATGGGAATGCTGCCAACGAAGATGACAGCCGCCGATGTACTCGGAGTTACCACCTCTTCTGAGGAGTTCACCCCGCCGTCCGAAGACGTCAAGTCTAAGGAGGGGAGGAAACCGCTACTTCAGCGTCGAACATACCGAGTAACTCGGAATTGCGAACCACACCTGTTCCACAGGACAATGCTCCATCGAGCAATGACCGGATTGATCCGGAAAAAGCACTTGAAGCGCTGGACGTCAGCCACGTGCCAGAGTCGCACCGCGACAAACTCCGTACTATGTTACGGGAATTCACCACAACGTGGGATGGCTCGCTTGGCGAGATTGATGCAACGGAACACCGGATCGATTTAATCCCCGGTGCGCGACCGGTTGCACAACCCCCTTACAGGGCAGGTCCGAAAGCTCGGGAAGAGGAGTAGTCCCAGGTGGACAAGATGCTCCGCGCAGGTGTGATTGAGCCCGCTCAATCGCCCTGGGCATCCGCAGTTGTACTGGCTTTAAAGGCTGACGGAACCTGGAGGTTCTGTGTCGACTACCGCCGGCTCAATGCCGTGACTGTTAGGGACACGTACCCCATCCCTCGTATGGACGAGTGCATTGACTCCCTTGGAGACGCCACCGTGTTCACGGCCCTTGATGCCAATTGGGGATATTGGCAAGTACCTGTCAGACAGGAGGATCGCGACAAAACCGCATTCACCTGCCATGCAGGAACGTACCGCTTCAAGCGGATGCCATTTGGGTTAACCAACGCCCCCGCCACCTTTCAGCGTGCAGTAGATATTCTACTCAACCGCTTTAAGTGGCGGAGTTGTCTGGTCTACCTTGATGATATTATCATCTTCTCCAACTCGTTGGACGACCATCTCACTCACGTCCGAGACGTGCTGACCGTATTCCGCGATGCGGGAATTACCCTCAAGTTGAAGAAATGCGAGTTTTACACAGATACTGTGAAGTATCTGGGTCACATTATCCGTCCTGGACGGTTAGCGATCGAGAAAGCTCGAGTCAAATCCCTCGTTGAGGCGAAAGAACCCCGTACTCAAACGGAACTGCGCTCCTTTCTGGGGCTGGTCAACGTCTATCGACGGTTTACTCCGAACTTTTCGGATACTGCAGCGCCCCTGAACGCGTTGTTGCGAAAGGGGAACCCCCCAAAACTGGGAACATTTACGCCCGAGCAATCGGAAGCCTTTAACTCCTTGAAGGAGGCTGTCACATCAGCACCAATCCTACATCTCCCAAAACTTGGGTTGCCATACTCCGTAGATACGGACTCGAGCGACTACCAAGTCGGGTGTGCTCTTTTTCAAACCACCCCCGAGGGGAACGACACCCAATTGGTTATTGGTCGCGCTCGCTCAATGTCCATGAGCGGAACTACTCCGTATCGGAGAAAGAGTGCCTCGCCGTCGTATGGGCGATGACCACTCTGCGCCCCTACCTTATGGGAGTCCATTTCACCGTGTACACGGATCATTCCTCACTGAGGTGGTTAATGAATATCTCCGACCCGTCGGGACGCCTCATGCGCTGGAGACTCCGCCTCGCGGAATATGACTTCCAAGTCATTTATAAAAAGGGCGCGCAGAACACCCAAGCCGATGCTCTGTCGCGTTTACCCACAGGTGGGGAGGCACTCCCAACGGAGGATGATGAAGTCCCATGTTTCATGGCAATGGACCCGGATGATCCGGAATGTGCCGTCGAGGCTGAGCCAGAAAACTGGGACGAAGATGCTGACTTCGACTACCTACTCGCATCGCGAGATGATTCTGAGAAACCCATACCGGGAAATTATGTACCGGTTGAGACCGAGGAAATGATCCGAGAACAATTCGGGGACCCCTTCTGTACAAGGATACGTGCACGCCTCAACGGCGGAGAGAACCTCCCCTTCGGGGTGAACGACATTGGTTACCTCGTGAGGACCGTCGAGGCTACCCCACAAGTTGTGGTACCGCACACGCTACAGAAGCGGATATTGCACCTTTCGCATTACCCGAAACTCGGGGGACACTCCGGTGGGAGGAAGCTTTATCTAACCCTTCGCAGGGATTTCTACTGGCCCGCCATGGCGGTTGATTGCTACGCTACGGTGCGGTTTTGCACGCAATGCGCGAAGAACCGGGTCAAACTCCGGAAGCATTCCAAACGGATGAAGCTATTCCCCGCCAGGGCGCCGCTCGAGTTTGTCGCAATTGACATTCTCGGACCATTGCTCTCTACCAGGAGAGGCAACAAGTTCCTACTCGTTATTACGGACAGGTTCTCTAAATTAGTTCGGACAGTCCCTCTAAAGAGGATTACCGCCTACACGGTCGCTCACGCCTTTGTGCGGCATTGGGTGTTTGCCTACGGACCTCCTTTGGAGCTACTTTCCGACAACGGGAAACAGTTCGCATCGCGATTTTTCCAGGACGTCTGTCGGATACTGGACGTGAAGAATCTCTTCACGACCACGTATCATCCCCAGTCTAATGGGCAGGTCGAGCGTTTCAACCGGACAATGCTCGCAGCTCTCCGTGCTTACACGGCTGACCACCCCAAGACTTGGGATATCTACACGGATGCCGTGACCTTTGCGTACAATACGCAGGTACACCGGACTACCGGAATATCCCCTTTCGAGTTGGTCCTTTCACGGACACCCCCGCCAATGGCGTTGGAATCCCAACCTACGTTGGACGCGTTCCCTTCTGTGAAGGATTACCGCCAGAATTGGAAAGCATGGCTGACCAAGCTGGTACCCGCAGCGCAGAAGGCGATGGACCACGCCCAAGCCGACTACAAACGGAATTTCGATGCTCGCTTGCGAGGAGGCAAACTGGAACAGATCAACTCCGGGGACTTCGTATTCGTCCGCAAGGAGTACTACAACCCTGAAAGGGAGAAGCACCATAAGCTCTCGCCTGTGGCGGATGGTCCTTTCAAGGTTATCTCCGTCACGACGGACACAGTGGTTGTGGGAATGGGTGACGCGCATGAGCGGTTATCTCGCGATCGCATCGTGCTAGCTCCGCCACCCTCGACTGAGGCTGCACCAGCTACGCTGGACCCTACGCTGGAATATGGCTCTGCATCCGATACATCAGTGGTGAGACAACCTACCGTGCTACCACACCCCTCCCGGGGACTCTCAGACCTACCGACCCTGTCGGACTCACCGGCTCATCCGGGTAATTCGGGCCTCTCTGTGCCCGCCCCTATGGCGCGAATCTACACCCGCCAGGCGGGGCATGTTATCCCTTATCCCGCCGCTCCGTCTCAGGAGGGGGAGGAGAACACTCGTTTTCGAGGAATGAGATCGCCGTCGCAACGGGAAACACGCCGTACCATACGGACAACTGACCGTGGAGCACGGAGTATCTCACGCGACACTAATCCCCCGTCCTCGGGCAGCGCTGTGCAACAGGAACCAGACGCGCAGGTCCCGCAAAGGCGGCAAATACACCGTGTTACACGGGAAGCTGAAACGCAGCTACCGCACACCCCTGTCAGGGAAGGATCCCCGATACGGGAGTACGGCGACAATCGCCCTCAATCCCCTGAGCAGGGAGATGCCTCAAAGCCGCCATTGGCGGAAGTCCCCGCGGAAGCGGTTCAATCAGGTCGCTCAGACCCGCGCCCCGCGGAGAAGAGGCGCCCAGATACACCAGCGCCGCTGGGAAATACCCACACCCCTATCGGGGAAAAGGGTAGCCAAGCCGCATCCGAAGCTTCAGGCCCTGGCGCGCAGCGCTCGGAAACGCTCCCCGTCGCAGACGGAATCGAAGCCCCCGTTCCGGGGAATAATTTGCGCCAACCACCGCAACGCTGCGGCGAAGAACCGAGGAACTCGGGAATAACGCGCGCCATCGCACGCTCGAAACCGGTCGTACCGGACGCTGCTCTTCCTCACGGAGATGGTGCACTGCGCTCAGCGGCAATTCCCCTGAAAAGGGTGTCATCGGCACCTGCCCGGAACCCCCCAGAGGGGAATTTTGACCAAAATACCGGTGTACCGGAGTTAGCCCCAGGCAACCCGTCAGTAGCCGGGGACACCACGGCATCGCCGGAACGTATGGTGCAGAGCGCTCGTGCGCCTGGCAGGGAGGCGGTTTGCCACCCAATCACCGTGTCGCACGGGACCCCCCAGGGGATTGTGGAAATGCCGATCCCGCAGGAGCGGTCATCTTCCCGCAAACTCGCGGTTCGTGCGCTCAACCGCGAAGGCGGAACCCAAGTCCCCCGCCGACTGGCGGTTCGCCCGGCCTACCGTGAAGACGGAAACAACGACACCCCTCTGGGGAACGACTTGCCGGTGAAAACCATGGCACCACACACCCTCTTGAGGGATATTTTCCCGCATGAGCAGCGGCCACTAGGACAGCGCACGGCAACGTCGGAGTTATCGCCGAACACCCTGCTAAGGGACATTATACCGCACCGCGGGCAACCCTCGCCAGGGATTACAACCACCACCCGGCACGGCCGGCAGGTCTACGAACGAGAGTTCGTAGTAGACCGACTTGTCGGACACACCTGGGACCAGGATGGTATTCTACAATACCGCGTCCGCTGGTACGGGTACGACCCTAGTGGGGATACGTGGGAGCCAATGGAACACCTCCCACGGTCGCAGGTCGTGCGATACCACCGTCAAACGGGAACTGCAGCTCCAGCCACGCTGGTAAATGCCCAAGTTGGGTAACGTTGCCGCGCTAGCGGAGAGCGAAAGGAAAGGATAAAAAGACAAGGTCCGTCGAAGACGGGGAACTCAACCGAGAAGCACCGTTCTAAACGGGAAGGTTTATTCAAGGGAGCAGCTAGCTCCCCACAAAACTATACTACAATAGCCGGCTATGCCAGGAAAGAAGAACCGGAGACGGCGTACGCGCTTTTATCACCCATTTCCGTCTGGGAACCCTCCGCGTCCGCGGTCGTTTTCCCGTCTTAGGGGGGGATATGTAGTGCAACGCCCTCAGGGAGGGATTCTTGGTACTTGAACGCTTTCCCGATATTATCGGTTGTGTAGTGTGTATATGAACTACGCCCCACAATGGTGGGTATGGACACGTGGGACACGGTTTTGGGTCAATTGGCGGTTGGCCACAGTAGTGGATGTTGCCACGGAATGTGGAGTATTTTAGTTAATTTTATTTATTATTTTCACACCCATTTCTGGGAAGCTAGTACTTAGTGCGACGGCGCACTGCCGTCGCACCAGTAAACCTTCCCCAACAAGGGACCCCAACCTGGGGAATTGGCTCTGAGCTTTACCGCCTCCGCGTGTTCTCAACTCCTCCTTGGAGGGAAGCACTGTAGTGTACGGAAGTTCACCCCCCTTGCACATCTAAAGGAGACCCATCATTGGGAGTACTAATTGTTCCAATCATATTGGTGTTTCGCCCTGTATAGGGAGTCCTGTCCACCGGCATCGCCGTATCTACTCGTCGCTCTCGCGACCCACTCGTCCTTCCTCTTTCCCCTTTTTAGGGTAGCACCTCCCGCTATCCGCGGCCCTCGTGTGCGCATCCGCTCACACACCCCCACTTACGTGGAAACATACCTCTACTGAGGACCACACCCCGCTCACGCGGATACCGATTCTTCGCCTTCACCTCCCTGCGCGAGTCGCGACAGGTGTCCCTGGTCTTACAAACCGGCTTCGCCGTGACACCTCTGGGAGGGCTCTACCCAACTGGGTTCACCTCGTGAGAGGAAGATCCCGGACGTCTTTCGGTGTTTTTCCCCTTTGGGGCATTGCACCACACTTCTAAATAGTAACAAAAAAGGATTTTTTTGTGACAAATGGGCGAATGAAACCAGGTGAAAAAATTCCAGCAGTGCAATGTGTAATTCTTGACACTTGTGCTTGATACTGCGGTGCAAAGCACGTAAGCGGACGAAACAGCCACTTAAGTAAAATGCACTTAACGTTTATCGAGCGTTTCTCCACTGGAAGGGTTTTTTAGCTGATAAACTGGCCCGATACCGTCGCCAACAGCCAGGCGTAACTCTGAGTGACCGCTACCTTCCTTGCAGATGGAGGTGTGTTGAATCGGAGAAGAAGCATGCAATAGGGGCAATTACGACAAAACAAAGAAAGACAGAAACAAGAAACGGTGTTGAAGTGCCATTAGCCGTATCATTTTGGCCTCAAGAGCGGTAATGAAACTGAAAGAAGTTCTGGATAGTGTGCGTGACAGGGCAGACTATAGCAATTCCTTACGGCAGAAGAGGTGGTAAAAAGTAAAAGGTCCCTAACAAGTGACATTCACTCTTTCGCGTACATAGAATTTGAAAAGCTAGCTCGCAATACTGACGCTCTCTGGAATGGTGTGGTGGGCGTATACCGGCAAAACTTTAGTCCGAAACGAACCGTTTTGGTGCCAAACTGGCTAACTGGGGACCCTCCTAAGCTCGAGCCATTTGTTGTCTTCACTGCAGAGTGGTGCCGTTAGCCACCGTTTATATACTGTTGCTCAATGTAAGAACTCTAAAAATGTCACATCCCCGGCAAACCGGCCACTACTCACCACGTGAACTATGTGACCCAACTGCCATAGTGAATTTTCGCTGGATGGTTTTGCGCCGGTAACCTCTCAAAACAGGTGCCTGCTAACGGCTATTAACGGCTGCTCTTACTACCAGGTCATGATTAGCATGGGCAACGGCAGTACAGTTGTACCGCGAAGCAATTGGCAGAAAAGGCCTCCATTCGTGAACTGTAGTCACACTCTTTCTCCAAAGAAGGCCATTTCACGGCAGATTTTACTCAAATCAGTATGGAAGAGCACTTTGACCGATACAAAACATATTGGAAGGACTGCATCTAGACAGATGTTGGTACCAGAGAACTTACTTCCGTCGCAAATGCAATGAAAGATGCAGAAATAATCATACGAGCATATAAAAGAGAATATTTTGCCAGAATAAGGAGAAATATCGTGTGAAAGATTCTCAACAGTGGACCAGTTGCGCTAGAAATGAGAAATTTGAGGGTACAGGAGCTTACCTTAGGGTCTCGAAAAAAATTTCGTAAGCACAGATTTTGATCTCTTGTGGAAAATCTGAGTATAATGAAAGTATTATGCGCTGCTCAACGAAGGCCCAAAGAAACTCAAAAACACGCTGAAGTTGAAAAAATCCGTATTTTTAAAACCGATCAACATCTTTTGGAGTAGAATTAAGGTTGAAAATGCCCAAAACACTCAAGCGCAATTATTAAGGTATATTACGAAACTTGTAGTCCAAATTCCTCCTGAAGCGCAGTATATTTACTGCTTTACAAATTATTCTAAAAGTGTTTATGGATTTCGTTGTAGATTACGCGTGTTGGATTCTTTGACTTGAGCATTTCCTAGAACATTCTTGGTGAGTTCTAGGGTGGCGGTGTTAAATTATCCTTGTATGGTGTGGGTGGTTCTTGACGGTGGAAAAGGGCTTGCGTTTTGAGAACGATCCATAAAATGGGAGCTCTGATGACGCGGAAGGGGTGGGGGTGTTCCTTTACTGTTTCGGCTCTTTAAAGTCCAAACTAGCAGATCAGCTGTATCGTGGTCTGCAATGTCAATCCAAACATTTTGTAAAATAAAATGCCGAATTTTTGCATTCCTGCAGAAGAATTAGATACCTACTGGCCGTGTTCACATAACCGAATGCAACAGGGGTGCATATCGCACCCATCTTAGGGAAGTAATATAATTGGCCTTCTAGCTCTTCCGTCAGAGAGCTGAACTCAAAAAAACCTTTCTCTCGCCCCTCTTAGCCCCGTAAAGAGAGAGATTGAAGCCAATGTTGCTTTCATAGTACTCTCGAGAAGAGACTTGTCAGAACGACTCAGTCGTCGTCAGCAGTAATTTGTAATGGTGAACCTGAGTTATATGTAATGAGGTTTTTCTTTTTTTTTTAAAATGTTGCAGCTAAAGACGTCAATGATTCGAAAAAATCAACTCGGATCTTTCCGTTTTGACCAGAAAAGCGGATTGAATACTACCATAAGGGTATGTATACTAGAGAAAATTGATCTAAGAACCGTAGAATTACGCTGCTGTCAAGCAAGTCTTCATGGAAAAGTATTCTAAAATGATCAGTCAAGAGGAGTCCACCGAAGAGCCCTAGCTTTCGAAATTTTGTCCGTGAGGTATGGCCAGCTCATTGAAAGACATGGATGTTGCCTGCAAAAAGGCAAAACTGAATGATGAGGCCAAATTTGGAATGCTGAGAAATGCAGTCATGGGACATGTGGATCTGGCTCTGTGTGTTTTTCTGAGAATTGCAAGCGATCAGTAGTCGCTCAAGGGTACGACTCGAGACAACTTACTACATTTGTGGCCAAGAAAGTATCGGTCGAGCTTATATGGTAAACGGGAAAGAACATGGTAAGCCATCTCACGCTACTACGATTGCCAGTCGTCTTGAACGAAACGTGCAACTAGTATAAAACCAGGTAAAATCCCTGAGGTCTGAGATGGTGGACCTCAAGTTCTGAGCTAAAAAGAAACAAGCTTCAAAAGAGGAGAACAATTTTCTTGTTTCTTCATTCTGTCAAAAGCCGAGCCATGAAGCCAGTCCCTGTGACGAACCCCCGCACCAGACTTTTAGATGTCTATGATGTAGGACAATGGGACACTGGGGCGATACTTGTTCTTCAACGCCGAAGATTGTTGCGCATCCCACCGCTGACAACGACACATGCACGAAATACAAGAGAGAAAACCAAAGAAATCTGTATAGGAAAAGAATTATACAGTAGAGATATTGACTGGAAGGACAGTGGAGGAAGATACTGTCAATGCTACGAAGAGAGATGCTGAAGGCAGGGCACTGCCAACAGCCAAAGACGGGACAGCTAACCGTGAAAGAGTTAGTCAACTCTCAGACAGATCCTGTCATTGAACGTATGAAGGGTATACGAATTTGAAACAGGATGAAGCCAAATCTCACAAACAGGCCATAAGAAAGGCCCAAAATGCCCAGAACAGTCAAACGTCAGGCTTTCTATTCTATGTCGTTATAATGTACTTATTGAACTAGAAAATGCTCCATATGGACTCAACGTCGCCCATCTTCTCCATTGAAATGGAGGGAACTCTTAAAGACATATTCAAAATCTGTCCGTGAAGACTACTAGGAGTCAGAATTGTAATGTCTTTCACAGGCCTGGAAGTACCCAAACACTTGAAGTTGTTAGAATGAAGCCGTTTGGGAACTGAGGTCAACGCGGTGCTGTAATCAGGAATGATTTCTGACCTTCTCTTTACTTTACTGATGAAAGAGCTTACGCTCGCCCCAAAAGCACCCAAATGAAAGATTGAAGTCGCCGATGGAAGCTTTGGTGTAGAAGAAGGCGCGGTTAGAGACATTTCTTTGCCATGTCTTGAATTGAATACGCTGTTAAAGATGTTAGTTATTTTTGACTCTCCGGTGGATGAGGTTATCGGCGCCCAACCGTTGATAATACTCACGCCCGCATTGACATGGCAAATCATACAGTCACTGTGACTATAGAAGAGAAAGAATCTGTGGTAGATCTCACATATGATGAACCCAATGCTGATATGGAGGGATCTGGGACTGATATTGAGCATTCCATTTCAGACTAAGAGATATACCTAGCTTTTTCCAGTTTGAAAACTGAAAAGGATGCAAAGCATGTGGAACTTGCAAAGAAGATCGAACTCCACGCAACGATGAAATTTGAGGTTGATGAAGAAGACACCATCCCCAAAATTTGGGGAGAAGATGAAGAAAATGATATTGAGAGAGGTAAGCCACAAGTGTTGAACCTAACCGAAGAGGAAGAAGACATAAAATAGACGATATTAGCAACAAAGGTGTCGGTCGCGAAATTGGTAGAATGCTCCAGCACTGCTGGAACACACGTGTAGAGTGCTCCAGCAGTGTCTGGAGCATTCTAAGATTCGTTGGCCCAGCATTACCACTGTATTGCAGTGATGCAGGCGCCAGTTGCTAAATTCCTATTTGTTATTGTGCAGCTTCAGAGGCTTTTGGAAGCCAATGGAGTAACCTAGACGCCCAGATGAGTAAGTACAAAGTAGTAATGCGTTTCTGTGTTGTTTTTCATGCTTTTTGACTCTATAAAAGGGCGAGTTGAGTCCCAGACTTTGGTCTATACTCGTTCTCAAGAACAATATCTCAAAACGTCCTCACCCCCAAAACTGTCTCAACTTTTCATATCAACCATCAACTCTCAACCGCACTTAGTGAGGCGCTTGCCGCTTTGTGCATACTTTAGGTGGGACATTACCGTCACTGAGATCGGTTGAAGCGCCCTTGGCGTAGACGGGAGACGGGTAGTGTGTACCAAAGGCGCTTCTGTCGTCTGTGAGCCCCCACCGGAGCTTTGCTCGGATATTGGTGACGGTCAAAAGACCTGGTGGTTTCCGGACGGAAGTGCTTGATGGGAAGCTGTCCGCAGGTGACGTGTCGCGCAACCTCTCCTGCAAAAGGCCAGATTGGGTATAGAGTGAAAGCATATCCAGCTGTTAGCAGCTCTCCTTTGGAAGCCCTGTAAGGATTGTACGCACCTGCTTCTGGTTGGTGCAGAAGTGGGTAGGCTGCAGAAATCACTTCACATCCGGAGTGTCTCACCGAAAGCCGGGAGTCTGACTCCTAGTGATCCTTGAAATTATTCTTGGGTTGTGCGCCGTTTCAAGAAGTATCAAGAAGTTTGTATTTGGATTGAGCCTTGTGCTATCCTTTTTTATTTGTTGTTATCGTTGCCGGTTGAGTCCTTTTGGTCCCTGCATTGGTTGTTCGTTTGATCTTTTGTTCGTGTCATTTCATCTTTTTGGGGCTTCGAGCTACGAGGAATACCCTTTTTAGGCTAATTTGTCATTTACTTTGGACCCTGCGTCACCCTCTCGTGATGGGGCCCACAAAAGATCAAGCATCTGTCGTAAAAAGAAACAAATGCAGCTCACCGCGATATTCATATACTCCAAGGCTGCTCTTTGGTCCTTGGAAGACCTGAAACCCACTGACGTGTCATTCAGGCATTCTTCGATCTAAAGGATCCAGAGCGCTTAAACGTAGTACAGGCAAGGCGTCTTCCACTGCGGCATAACGATTTGCTATGAAAAGAGATGGGTAAGATGCTTCATGCAGCAATCATCATACTACTAAACTCTACGTGGTAGACTGCTAGCAGCGAAGAAAGACGGAAGTTCGAGCTTGTATGTGAAATCCAGTGCATTGAATGTTAAAATGAATTCCGATCGTTGGCCATTACCATGCCTAAGAAAAGTGTTGGATGAACTTCTTAAATTCTCCCTACTAACAGCTCTAAAGTTGTTTTCAGGAAGTTGGAAAGTGAAGATGGCCGAGATACGCAAAGAGATGACGAAGGTTATCTGCTGACTCAGTAAATTGAAGTTTGAAGTCATGTCATTTGGATTGATGAATGCATGTGCCATTTTTCAGAGATTGATGGCGGCCATAGTGAAAGATTTATCCTTCGTTAGTTTTTACTTGAATGAAGTTGTCATTTATTGCGTCAATGTAGAATACCATTCGATGTATTGCGACAAGGTAGTTAGCAGAATTCCTTGCATTGGATGAAGATTGAACTGGTTAAGTATATTTTCGCGCGGCCTCAAGTAGAGCTATTAGGACATATCATCAAGAGCAATCAGCAAAGGATGCAGTCAGCGCGATAAGACACTCTGGGATGGAATACAGGACATCTACAGGAAGAATTATAGAATTAATCGTAGCTTCTTCTCGTGGAGAAGCACACGGCACCACGTAGCCTGAGAAATGCAGCACGTTGTTTGTGCAACGATGAAAATTCGATCAATGAAGACATCGGGTACGAATGACAATCTACTCCACGATAATGTTCAAGAGGAGTATCGTGAATGGCCGATAAAAAGACGAAGGATGGAAGCATTGTGTACGCACCTCCTTCCAAATGGGTTTCTACTGCAGATTGATTTTCTCTGCAGGATAAGTTCTGTGATGATGGAAATATAAAGAAGACGAAGTCAACCTCGACGAAAGGGAGTTCAAGCAACTGTATCGATGCAGTTGAAAAAATGCCATGAGGAGCACTCAAAGCCACACAATTACAAGGATATCGTTAGTTCTGAATTGGCAGCTAAAGAAGAACAAAACCAAGGACTACTTTCGAATAATGGAGAAAGTCGTCCGAAAAGAATAAAAAGGTGAATGCTAGAGAAGAAGTACGAGAAAGAGGGACCAAGGGTGTCGGGTACAGCGCCAGGAATTCAGGCAGGTTTTTTATAGAGAAATCGAATATTGAAGCAGTACACGGAGCGGTTCGAGATGGAAAGACAGGAACATGAGGATGTTGAGCTACTAAAACAATTGGATCCTACCTAACCTGAGGTCGAAAAGATCATGATTGACGAAATGATCCGAAGGCGGTGGAGGGTAGAGAGGTTTACATATGAGAGGCAAAAGTACACGGAAACATACAATGGCGAAGAGCTTACTGGTGGTATTGGAGATGCGAAAAAGTACATTATCTGTGAGGATAAGGCTCCACTCACCGTCCTTGTCAGACGGTGAGAAAAAAGAAGATGGCATGGACCATCTCACCATCCTTAGGGATAGTGACAAAGCGTCCTGCCTTCTCACCATCCCCGAGGATGGTGTGATGGCTGCTTACAATGCCGCTTTCATGCGAGCATTTTAGGACTCTAACTACCGAGAAACACGACTAGCGTCTTTCTCACTGAGTATAAAAGGAGGGAACAGAACTCGGCCTTCGCCTCTCGTCTGTTCCCCAACCCATTATCATCATCAACTCTACTTCTGTAAGCAATGGAATCATCCTTTTTGGGCCGTCTCTAGCTACTACTACAGGCCGCCCCATTTTTTAACGTATTATTTCACGACATTCTGGAATTATCCGTGGATAATCGTTGAGTTTTACAGTTTTGCAAGTAAGTCATTCGACATCTAAAGAATTGAAAAATTCTGTTGGAACCGACTACGCGTTGATAACCAATACGTATAAGACGTAATCGCTAATCACACTTTTTTCTAATTTATATTCTTTGAGTGTCTAATCAGCATATAAATACAGAGCCTCGTAAAAAGCCAGGCACTGTTCTTATTAACAATTCAATCTATCCTACGGTAACCGTAGAGCACCCACCCTCCCCGCATCGTCAGCACATTGCTGTACTCCCAGCGCCGCCAACCACTCAGAAGACACCGCGCATCTTAGACCTTCAAACCACTTCAGAAATAGACAGCAAAGCAGAAATGGTCTACCAATCAACTGTATCCAGCCACAATCCGCCAAGTGTCGTTGACCTTGAAGCCGAAGGAGTACCGGTGCCCCGCAGCCGCCAGCAACCACAAGTGCCAGTGCAACGAAGCACCAGTGGCATACGGAAGCTCCGCAAGAAAAAGGCCAATTGTTTGGCTGCCCAATTGCAACCGAAGAAGAAGACCACGCGTGTGGCTGGTGCCAAACGCTTCTGCACGTTGTGAAAAATTCAGTGCAACAGTGCAAAAACCTTTTTTGACCACTGTCAGTTTAAAACACACCGCAACCACGTGCAGTGTAAGCGTACTCCGCCTCACTGTGCTATCTATAAGCGCTCATTTGAGTCGCATAATCATTTGAACCGCCACAAAGACGGCAATGCACACTTCCAAGTGCTCTAAAATCAAAAGTTAAATAAATAAATAGTTTTGCTTTTTCGTATTACTCCACGACTACTTACCAATACTAATAGGCTAATTGTGTACGATTAAAGCTTAGTTAAACACAGTACTCTATTATATTAGCATACATAACACTGTAGTAATTTGTTTAGTTCATCATGCTGCCACTTAACGGAAACTTTGCTACTAATATTAGGTATGCAAATCAGCAAAACTGACAATTTATCGAATTTATTAAGAGTATTCAGGAAAACAGTACCCAAGCAGAGCCCGCTCAAGTAATCGAACTTCTGAGAACTGAATACCCTCCAGATAAGCTACTAATCTTTACGATTTTAAGTAATGGATTGCTTATGCGTAAGTTCGCAAAGTTCTTAGAAACTCGTGGAATTAGTCTCGCAGAACATGAAAGCGGTCACCTCTTAAAAAGAATCACCAAAACAATTTTTGGGGAGTCTCATTTAGAAGATGTTTTCACTGCTATAGATTTATTCGAGCAAACGCCGGAATCTGCTCCGCCTACCCGACAACAACCACAGAGATTTGCAGACATCAAAGAAGAAACTGAGGTTGAGCAACAATGTGAGCTCTCACCTCCGAAACGCGTGAATGAGCAAAATCGCGAACGCCAGCCATGGCGTGCTCAAAACGATACCAATGACCCGCAAACGAACTTTGGAGACAGCCGAGTCAGGATAGCTCACTATATTGCGTTTCGTTTCAAAGATGAATCGTCTAAATCCTCAGAAGCCCTTGGTGAATGTTGGGAAGAATTTGTGAGCGACTATAAGTATGCCGCTCTAGATTACCATCTATCCAACCATCAAAGACTCCAATACTTACACCACCTTTTGCGTGGAAACGCAAAACGTTTTTACGTATAAAACGTTGATGGTAGAGTGCAAAGTTTCAGGGAAGCTTCAGCAGTATTGGAAAAGGATTATAATTATCTTTCCCGTCAGAACCACATTGCTGCCTATTTACGTAACTTACGATTCCAAAATTTTGTTTCAAAGAGCTCTTCATTAAGCGACGCTTTGGAGACACTCCACGATGAAATTTAGAAGTTGTCCAGACAAGGCCCTTTGCACTGCTGATCCGAGTGCAACAGAATCGAATATTTACAGAATGCTGTAATTGGTAATTCCTGGGCACGAGATGCCTGCAGCAGGGCCAATGCAGGACTGATTAGTTATCATGAACTTTACGGTCAGTTGGAAGCTGCAATTCAACTCGATCAAGAAGAGAAAATCGGTCGCATGCGAGATCAAAAGAGTCTTCAGTTGGACTCACTTTCCATCGACGAGTTTCAGAACTCTGGCACGAGTGGAACGTTCTATGCTGGCCAATCCCGATACGTACGTCACCCGCATTTCACAAACCGGACAAACTTTCGTCAATCCAAAAGCAGACGAAACTTTACCTGTTGGAATTGTGTTAAATTCGGACATGTTGTTGCCGAATGCAGGCAACGCAAGGACCTCACCAACAATGCCGCCAAATGTGTGCAGTATTTGCAACGCAACGGCTACAAGGATCAGAAAAAGGCTTTGAAACGTGTCCTGTATAAAATCGGCCAACAGCGCGAAGAGTCCAGTGAATCCGATGAATTCGAAAGCGCGGAAAAATTCTTTGCATGCAACGGCGAGGCAGATATTAATGTAGACAACGAAAACTCTGATCCTTCCGAACAATTCTTTGCATCTAATTTTGGAACTCAGAGTAGCGAACCTTCCCTCTCGAATTGCCTTCAGGGTTTTTAACTGGGAGTACTAACGATTTCTGCCGTAGTGCTCCTTCCAAGCAGCAGAACAAGAAAGGACCAGACAATTCCTCCAATGGCTCAACTCGAATCACTCGTTTTTGTACACGAAAGCAAGCACGATACAGTTCACGAACACCTCGTTGGAACCTTTTTGATATTCAAAACGTGAAGACAAGCTCATTCGAGAGAAACAGACGCGAATTTCAAGGACCATGTCTGGATTCTGGCGCACAACAATCTGTAGTAGGAAAACAACAAACCTAAGCGTACTGTAAACTTGAAGGCATTCCATTAAAGCTGAATCACTCCAACAAAGGTTTTAAATTTGGAGATGGCATACACTTCAGCCATGGAACCATGCAAGTACGCAATCCAAACCCTGGCAACACTTTTCTTCCACTTGAGATTGACGTCGTCGACGCCTCTGTGCCTCTTCTTATTGGACTGGATATCTTGGACTTACACGCTCTTGTACCTGAAAACGTGGAAAACATGTTACTCAACAAGAAGCTCAATTGGTCTATACCAATCACGCGGAAATTCGGTCATATATACTTAGAATGGGACTTCTCTGAGATTCTTTACACAAAGAGTGAATGCATATGCACTTCTACCATCCAAGCGCAGACAAGCTTTTCAACTTGATCTGCGGAGCAAAGCCAGAAAATGCCACCGTCGAAAAATGCATATGCACTTCTACCATTCATGCGCAGACAAGCTTTTCAACTCGATCTGCGGAGCAAAGCCAGAAAATGCCACGGTTGAGACCAGGAAACTCATTGAGCATATCTCAAACTCATGTGCCATGTGCCAAAGTTTTACACCCCGGCCACAGTCCTTCCAAGTATCCATTCCAGGCAAAATAATATTCAACAGTGAAGTTGCTTTGGATCTTATGTTTTTGGACAAAATGCCACTTCCACACGTTGTCGACACACAAATGCACATCAGCTCTGCAGTTTACCTCAGGAGTCAGACCACTGAAGCAATCTGGTACGCATTGCTCGGTTGTTGGGCCACATTATACAGCGGCTATCCAGACAAGATGACACTGGATAAAGCCAGAAAATTCACATCCGCTCGATGGAAAGAACTGACAAGCATGACTGGAATCTCCTTACAGTTCTCAGGCGTTGAAAGTCATAAATCCCTTGGAAACGGTGAACGGTACCATGAACCCTTACGTCGTATCTACCAAAAAATTCGATACAGCGAGCCCGGCCTCCCCATCGCCTTAGCCTTTCTGCTTGCTGCCAAGGCTATGAACTATACAATGAACCCCGAAGGACTAGTAACCTCGCTACTCGTAATTGGAGTTCTTCCCCACTTCCCACCCTTTAGAATAGAACTTTCAAATCATGAAGAGCGAATGTGAGCTCTTCAAATTGGGCGCACTGAGATGGAAACCATCACTTCGGAGCTTCGTTTGCGCCGTGCAATCGTTGCTCGCATTTCATCTGCCGCATCGACTACCTTGAAGTTTGGACAAGAAGCTCTTGTTTAGCAAGAGGACATGAAGCCAATAAAATGGACTGGACCCTTCAGAATTGCCAAAATCGATGACAAGCAGGTCTTCATTGACTGCAATGGAGAAACAGTCCAGCATTCTATTGCACAAGTCAAACCCTTCCATCGTGACGAACTAATGAACAATTTTCATACTTGTCTCCAACCAATACTTCCTGGTGATTTTGAACTCTATGATGTTCAAATCACTGAAGTGTTAGGTTCTTCCCATCACCGTCGGAACCTACCCGCATTCAGTGAAGCTAAACGAAAAGAGCTGGCAGGATTAATATCGTGCGGAACGTGGAAAGCCATTAGAAAAGACGAAGTGTCAGAAGACGCCAATATTCTCACTGGAAGATTTGTGCTCGCCATCAAAAACCCAGAAACTGATGAAGAAATATTCAAAGCCAGATTTGTCGCCCAAGAGCACAAATATCCAGATAACGCTCTTCTCGTACACAATTCACCTAATCTAAGACAATAATCAACACGAATTATCGTTAGAATTGCCGCTATTCTTGGATATAGAGTGTGAAACACAGATTTTTGCCAAGCATACTTACAATCAGCACAGAAACTCATGCATAAAGTATACTTGAAGCCCCAAAAAGAACTGAACGTTCCAGCACACATGTTGTTGTTACTTCTCCGCCCTCTTTATGCACTCTCAGACTCTGAAGACTATTGATACAGAACAATAAAAACTCATTTAAAAGAAGACCTAGGAATGAAACCGACAAAAGAAGATTTGTCACTATTTATGAAACACAAAAGTCAAAGTTAACTGGATTAACAGGTGTTTACGTAGATGACCTTTTTAAATGCAGAACCGATCAATTCCTGCAACAGGCAAACCTCAACATACAGAAATTTGAATAAAAAGACTTGGAAATGGATTCCGCTTTATTTGCAGGCGTAAGAATACGCACAACCAATAACGGATTTTCAGTAAGTCAGGAAAATTATGGCAAACGATTGCGAATTCTTCCGAAAGATTGCAATTTTTCTGATTTCCGTTCATTAAGACACAAATTTTTTTGGTTGACTCACACGCGACCAGACATTTGCTGTGCTGTCAAAATAGCTGCTCAAGTTACCGAACAATCTTTCTCAAGCGAATTTGTGAAAAAACATCAACAAAGTTGTAAAACATATTCAGCAAAGTCAAAATGTAAATCTGAAATATGTGAAACTTGATATCAATTCACTCCACCTCAAGGTATATTCCGATTCATCATTTGGAAACAATGCAGACAATTCATCCCAGGTCGGATTGATTATTCTTCTCGTGGAAAAGTTCGATAACTGCAACATTCTTTATTTTTCAAGTCACAAAAGCCGGCAAGTTACCAGATCAGTTTTTGGAGGAGAGCTATACGCATTAGCAGATGCATTCGATATAGCTTATTTTACCAAAACTGACTTTGCGTCAATAATTGGAAAACAAATTCCAGTCACAATGCTTTCTGACTCAAAACGTTTATTCGACGTAATAACAAAAAGCTCATCTACATGTCAATAGTGACTAATGATCGACATTTCTACAGTTTGTGAAGCCTACACGAACCATGAAATTTCTGATGTTGGGTATATCACCTCCACTAACAATCCCGCCGATGTTTTCACCAAAGTAAAGAGCTGTGATGTTTTGAACCAAATTTGAAGTACTTCCAAATTTGTTTTAGATATTGATCAACAATTTATACGTGATTTTATGCGAAAATTGTAAGCCATATGAAAAGAGCAGGGAATGTGAGGATAAAGCTCCGCTCACCGTTCTTGTCAGACGGTAAGGAAGAAAAAGATGGAATGGACCATCTTACCATCTTTGGGGATAGTGAGAAAGCGTCCTGTCTTCTCACCATCCCCAAGGATGGTGTGATGGCGGCTTAGAATTCTGCTTTCATGCGAGCATTTTAGGACTCTATCTACTGGAAAACACGACTAGTGTCTTTCTCACTGAGTACAAAAGGAGGGAACAGAGCTCGGCCTTTGTCTCTCGTCTGTTCCCCAACCCATTATCATCATCAACTCTACTTCTGTAAGCAAAGGAATCATCCTTTTTGGTCTGTCTTTAGCTACTACTATAGGCCGCCCCATTTTTCAACGTATTATTTCACGACATTATCGGCAAAAGAAATCATTTTGAGTAGCTTTAGCCAAAAGTATATCCTTCATCCAAAACGTTTGCATCTGGCAAAGATGGTGCCAGTGTGTCTACTGTATGTCTTCATACGTTTTATTGCCTTTCAGTTGCTTTATCTAATTCTTGATCATTCAGAAGATTGTTGTAATAGAATAACACCCGCTCAGCATTACGACCATTCCATATGATTACATACCACCGTACAAGTAGTATAAGTACAGAGGTCACTGATGGAGTGACGCTCTGCTTTGTTCCAGTCATCGGCAATATGTCGATCCTGGTTCTGTTAAAGATGTTCAGTACCAGTTAGCATCAGCTTTCATTATATTACAATTGTTGCGACTCGTTATGGTACTTTTTTCAAAAAATGATAGCCAAATACCATGCAGGTTTATCTGTTGTTACGAAATAAAACTCGTCGATGAGGTTATATATCAAACACTGAGAATTCTCCTCTCACCCTGAAGCCCCCAGCGTTTTCCCACCCCTACCCCCATTCACATGACGAAGAGTCCCCCACTCCTTTCATACTCGCGTTTTCGGCATCGTCATCGCCAACCATCTCGATAAACGCGCTATCTGTTTCAAGTTGTGCTAGTGCGGCTGCTAGGTTTGCAGGGCCTCCTCCCGGTACCCTGTTCCACAACTCTGGGTTGATTCTTTGGTGTATTCGGCGGAGCGCGCTAATCGTAGAGTACCTCTCCTGCGCATAGTACCTGAGGTGCTCCTCATGCTCATTGACTGATTGACTCAGTCTCTCACAGTAGTGCTCGTGTATAAGCTTGGAGTAAGAGTTGCGAGCGGGGCGGCCTTGCACTTTTGCTGAATGTGCGAAGGGAAGGTGGCTTACTTGGGAATTGAGAAGTGGTGCAACCAGGACTAACGTGGGTTTTATTTCGCATCACGGACGTTTCCCTCTAGATGATTGACATGTAGGACAGTCGTTGCATGCGTTCAGGAGAGTTCACTCGTGAAGAACTGATATAGACATTAGTTCATGGTGCGCTGTCGTGAATCATGAGGTTGGACAGTAGAATCAATTTGTGTTTTACAGAAATGATGCGCAGACAAAGGGGGCCAAGAAAACATGACCAATATCAGCGGCGAGGGTGCCCTCTAAACCCACCGAAACCCACCGAAACATATACGGCCATTGAAGGTAAGCGTTTGAGGGGTTCATACCTTTTGTATCTCGCCTCCCAGGTGAACGCGAAAGGCATGCATTCATAAGGGGTATCACCTTGCTTCACCGAACGGTAAAACACTTTGCAATATCGGTTTTGCAACATCGCTTGCAGAAAATCACAGCATAGAGAGCGAGAATCGTCTTATGAAAATTACCCTAAAAGGTTCACTTTACTCCTAACTATTAGAAATAAGTAGCTATCGTAAAGCTAATGCAGCAAACTCCCCTACCTCCGTCTTCGGTCTTTCACGCATTTTGTTAGGTCACTACGCATTGTGTTGAAGCCATTTGACGAAGTTAGGATGCCCTTCTCTATGCATAGTTATGCATAGAGAACTCCTCGGTGTCGAATCTGCCGTCCAACATGAGGGTTTGCCCCATTTTCTGTTCTTGGTTAAGTGTTTCCTGTCTTTATTTGATTAGACGCGTATTTTTCGATCGTATAGCTCTGTAATAATGTTTATACCCTGTCCTTCAGTGTGCGAATCTTCAATGAAAAGATCTTATTGATTTACCCGAGCCAGTTTGTTGTATAATACAACGCAGACCTCACATACCTTGACGATGTTGTTCTTGTACTATAAAAACGAATTCTTCGTAGTAACTGAAATCTTGCCTGTAGAACCTAAAAAGCCCTATCTATATCCTTTCGCAATGCGTTCTGCAGTTTCATGTATTGTTCTTCGCTCTTGCGTGCCGGAGAACGAGTCGGCGCGCCAAGATAGCCCAATTGTGGACTGGAAACGGAGGAGGCGCGCGAGTTCAATCAGACACCTGTCGGTCTCTCTAACTTTACGGCGCCTCTGCGAGACCTCTTATAGGGCTCCTGGGTTGATACTGCTACCTAAAGACTGGTCAGCACGCACACCCAATTGCGTAGGTGTGCGTCAGCTTGCGTGTGTGTGCACAGGCGTGCGTAGGCGCGCATCACGCCAATATAGACTATGCTAACGTTATTATCTCGAAAGGGGAGCACGCTTTGAATCCGTTCGAATTCAGTCCAAGCGTTGAATCGAACTGGACTGTAGAGTGCATCACGACACCAATCGCGATATATGCCATCCAAGAGGAAATATGGAAGACTGTTGTTCTTTGTATTACGGTACAATGTGTAGTCAGTACAAAGGCTGATTTTATACGCACCATTCAAGATATTATTGAATAAAGGAGATGCTGCTAGCAAAGGTTTGTCTTTTTTTGCCCCACATCTCTCCGCAAACCAATGCCATGCATAAATGAATCGGTTTGCCCATGACTCAAAGGCAATTGTAGCTAAGTTTTCTCTCTCCGTATGGTGTTACTGCCCTTTTAAAGAAGTAGGGCAGTTTTGTCACTGTAATGTGCAGCTGTTATTGCATCCAATACTGTTCTTAAAACTATCTTTGCCATAACCTTCTGATACGTCCTGTAGATCACCTTTCGTTGGTACTCGGTTTAGATATCTGTCCCCAAATATCTTTATTATAGGACAACGACATTGGCAGACATATGTAGTATCAGGAGCCTTGTTTCGCGTCGGCGCGGTTTCACAGCTAAATAAGGAGATGGTTCCCATATCTGAGACGTGTGAGTGACCGGAGTAGCCGTGATATATGAGCAGCAGGTACCGTTAGACACGTGGCCTAGTTGGGCCTATTTTGTGCGAGCCTTGCCACGGTGGTTGCGCCACGCTATTTCTGTATATATGTATTTATTTATTCATCCTGGTGGAGCTCGCCCCCCGGTTATACTGTATGTAGCCGCCGCCGGCGAGAGAGCTCACAAAACAGCAAGGTTCGGTAACCACTTGACTTCTTAGACTCGTGAGCGTTAACCAAACCCCCGGGCTAGCTACAGATCTATTGCGCGCCAAGCACCACTGCATTCAACCTGACATCAGTGGCAACTCTAGACCAAGGCTTTCTGGTACCTTGCTCGCAAGGCACACGCATTTTCTGTCTTTTGGGGGTGGTTTCTGTGCGTAACTGCGCTGCCCGAGTGGCCATCTGGGCGTAGCTGGTATACCAAAGACTTGTCTCATGACTTAGAAAGCTTAAGGTCGAGTGAGTAAAAAGCGACATTTTGGGTTCTTGTAGGGTTCTTGGCATCGCGTGATTTAACTCTGGTTAAGCTCTCTGAGACCTCCCTCTATGTTTGGATAGTCCGGTTCGTGACAATCCACATGACAACAAGAGGAAGCAAGTCCGGTTCCAGAAAACCCCGGTCATCAACGGCCCGTCTGAATACATCAACGAAGACCGGCAATCGCTTATATGAGCAATCTCGAGCTCGTTCTCGGTCTAATGGTACTCTTGGAGCCGCCTCGGAGATCTCTGTGCCGGCAACAGCTCAAACCGAAGCTATCGATTTGGACCCTGCATCCCATGTGAGTCAGGATGTGCCACTGGCTGAAGTGCAGCTTCTCTGCACGGAATATGAGACGCAGAACTTCTGTTTGGAAGACCTGGAAAGAAGATTAACTTCGATTGACTCAACTCTCGAGTTGGTTCAGGCCGAGGCTGCTATCCCCAAGGCACAAGAAGCCCACTAGAGGCACATGGCTCAGCCAGTACAGACCCTTCGCGAGGGTTTGAATGTTGTTCTGGGAGCCCAGACAACCATTGCCGCCGTACCGGCCATGCCCGCCAGTGTCGAGGAGATCTTTACCCGCGTAAACCGGCGTCTGGAGCGGTTGGAAAGCGTAGTTGTACACTTGGGGGTCAACTAGGCCCACAAGGCGGCCGCTGCTCTGAAGAACCACCCCCAGGCTGCGGCACTGACAGAGGAGGCTTGCTCTAACAAGGGTATTTCTAAGGAGAAGAAGAGAGGTTCAAGGAGAAAACGTTGATATTCTGACAAAGAAAACTCGGACAGTGACTGCTCTAGCTCGGACTACTTCAATACTGACACGTCTACCGACGGAACCTCGAGTGATGACGGCCATCGTCGTGGACGAAAGGAGTGTAGAGGAATGGCTCTAGCTCGACGGATGATCGGTCCCCGTTATAAGGGACTTAAGCCTCTATCGTGCTCGAACTTCCTTCATAAGAGGATCTTGAGTCATAATCTATATCATCTTAAGATCAGGAAGTCAAAGCAATTCTGAAGAAGGTTCAGTTAGGACGGTTGAAAGAGTTGGGGAACCCGAGACGACAGCCTTTGAAACGCTCAAAAACATGGGGACTTCGGCCCCAGTTCTGGCTCTCCCGGACCTACCTTACTCCTTTGTCACTGATTCCAGTGACTCTCAAGTAGAGTATATCCTTTTCCAAACCGACCCTGACTGGGAACGGAAACCTATCGGTTACTCGTCTAGGTCTCTTCAACCAACGGAGCGCTATTATTCAGTATCGAAAAAGGAATGCCTTTCATTTGTTTGTGCTCTAACCACGTTACGACCGTAGCTCCAAGCGGAGTCGTTTACCCTGCACACGGACCATTCTTGCTGACGATGGCCAAGGTCAATAACGGACTCCTCCAGACGGCTAATGCGATGGCGATTACGCCTGTCTGAGTTGTTGTTCCAAGTGAAGAACAAGAAAGGCTCCACGAATGTTCATGCCGACGCGCTGTCAGGCTTGGAGACCTTGTTTCAAACCCAGATTACCATCGATGACGACATCCCGTGTTTAATGATCGATACCAGCGGCACAGAGAATCAAGAAACTTCGGACACCCCGATTGACTATGTGGACGACACAGAGTATGCCGTCTGCATTTTGGTCGGCCAAGCTACAGAGACCGACTCATCGCAACAACTCGAGCGTCTCTAGTTTGAGGATTCTTCAAGACCAACAGGAAGACCCTTTTTGTGCGGCAATCCACTCGCGTCCTAATGGGGCGAGTGGTTGTTCTTCTTTCTCGACGAACACGGCGTCTTGACACACTCAGTGAAAACGTCGACTCAGATAGTGATCCCACATTTGCCAAAGAGTAGAGTGCTACACCTAGTCATTTGTTCCCAGCTCTCTGGCCAGGCAGGCGGAACTAAACTCTATGTAACCCGTCGTAGGGATTTTTACTGGCCAACCTTCGCGATGGACTGTTACGCAACAGTTAAGCTGTCTAAATCTTGAGCGAAGAGTCCAATCAAGTTGTAGAAGAAGAAGCGCCCGCTCAGGATGTTCCCGGCAAGAAGGCTATTGGAGTACGTCAGTATCGACATTCTTGGAACGCTTATTCGTACTCCGTGAGGAGATTGCCTCTTTCTGGTTATCACAGATCGCTTATATAAGCTGGTCAAGACTGTCCTGTTGAAGCTGATATCAGCAGCGGTTATCGCTTGTGCTACCGTGAAGAAATGGTTGTATAACTATGGCCCTGCAGAAACTCTGCTATCATGTAACCGCAAGCTATTCTTTCAAACGTTCTTCCAAGGCCTGTGCCGCATTTTGGGCGTCAAGAACGTGTTCACCAATACATACCATCTGCAAAGTAACGGTCAGGTGGAGCGTTACAATCGTACGCTGATTGCCGTGATACGGCATTTCGTGGAGGATTACCACAACGATTGGAACCTGTATTGCAACAACTGGGTGTCTTTACTGGAGCTCTTCTCTGACAGATCGATGCCTCTTTACATTCTCTGAACTTTGGAGCAGCATCTGCAGTTAACCATACACCCGTGCTTCCTTTCGCCCAGTTCTGGTAGTGCTAATTGAACTGATTCCCCGTATAATTACAAGCACACTTGCTTACACTTCTGTTATAGCCTTTTAGACGTGCCGTTTCGTCCTTTCTGAACTTTGAACGTGGTTTTCTGTGCTCTCTGAACCTTAACAGTTGCACCATAGTCAACTTTCGAGATTGACGTCCATATCAATGTAAATGTGATAGCAACTGATTGCGAACAATATACTCACGAAACGCCTTGGTCAAATTACCGAAGTGCCAACAAAGTCCCTGGTAGGCTGCCACTGCGCATCATGGGTATCTGACCACTCAATTAGTGTCAACCACTGATAACCGCGCCCTCGCTTTCGATTAACCAAAATTCGATGAACCTTAAACAACGGTTCTGACGAGTCTGAAACAGACACTGGTGTGCAGCGCGGAGATTGCTGCATAACATTGGGTTGTAGCCAATTTGGCTTGGTATGCGAGACATGCACAACTGGATGCATCCAAATGTGTGCAGGGAAATCCAAACGAACTGCATTCTTCCCAACTAAAGCCAAGATTCGGAATGGTCCAAACCGTCGCGTCGATAGCTTAGAAGAAGCTTGTAATTTAGAATAGGCATCCCTAAAGAGTTTTCACGAAAGCCACACCTGATCGCTTATCGTATAGGTCGGAACCCGGCAGTGCACACTCGCTACCGCAGCTTGGCGAGATTTTGTTAGCTCATGCGCGTACTTCCATACGGTTGCAGAAATCCGTAAGCGTCTCGACGGACG
The DNA here is from genome assembly GCA_003194525.1 of Gracilariopsis chorda. NCBI lineage: Eukaryota > Rhodophyta > Florideophyceae > Gracilariales > Gracilariaceae > Gracilariopsis > Gracilariopsis chorda. The sequence goes on from NBIV01000164.1 coordinate 94,580, forward strand.
TATTTGACTCGAAGAAGGTATCGAAGGGTGCCTTTGGTTGCCAAGCAAAATCAAGCTGAAATGGTGACAGTCCATGATCTTCTGAATCAGCCGAGTTGTACGCAAACTCAACACTCGGAAGAAGCAAATCCCAATCAGTTTTTTCGATCGAGCAAAAGCAACGAATGTAGTTCTCTACCATTCGATTCATAACTTCAGAAGCCCCATCGTTTTGCGGGTGACGGAAAGTAGACACTCGGATATGAACCCCTCAAAGGTCCATAAGAGCTTTACAGAACGCAGAGACAAAGCAAGGGTCACGGTCTGAGACAATCGAATCAAGGAGTCGATGGTAGTGAAAAATGTGCGTAAAGGAATCACGTGCAATATCTGGCGCTTGATTGGTCTCCTTATAACCCACAAAACAAACTTTTCTAGATAGCCGGTCTATTTACGTTGAAATCGAATCAAACACACGCACAGTTCTGGGAAGCTTCACAATAAAATCCATAGCCACCATACCCCAGCGGCGGGTCGGAATTGGTAGAGGTGTAGGGTCATTCAAAACCTACCCGTGAGAGTCCTTCTGCTGCTGACAAATACGACACCCGTCACAGTACTGCTTGTTGCTTAGCGTTTTATGCTTCTAATGGAATTCGGCCAGACGAGCCAAAGTCTTCGAAAACGCGAAATGCTCTCCGATCTTGGAATCATGAGCTAGTGAGAGAACCTGGTGACGACAATGGGCGGGAATAAAAAGCTTTCCTTTGTAAAACAGGCGCCACCAGTCTTTAGAAAAGGAAGGAAGAAGATCCCCGAGAAGTTTTCGCTGCTTGGGATCCTCAGGCCACTGACCGTCAAGAACAGCTACGAATGGTCCAAAACGTTGATCGGAGTCGTACTGACCATTTATTCCTTCGAATTTTGCAAAAGACGGAGTAAAAATCTGGATCTTCCTAATACATAAACGATCGGGGATGCGAGAAAGGAAATCTCCCAGGACGTGCAGCTTGCCACTAACTGAGTTAACCTCTCGAATGCTGAATGAGGCTAATAAATCCAACCAACGCGCTTCCCGGCTGTTCAAGGACTTCTTCGTGAACAGATTGGCCACCACGGGATTGTCAGTAAAGACATCCAACTTAGACCCTTCTAGGTAGCAACGGAAGCGCTGTAGGGAAAAAGCCAGACCTAAAAGCTCGCGCTCATTAGCTGTATAATTCTGCTCAGCAGAAGTCATCTTGTGCGACGTATAAGCCATTACATGCTCCTGTTTCTCAGCGTCAAACTTGGTTAGAGTAGCCCCGGCAGCTAGTTGAGACGCATCGATGTGAACACAAAAGGGCCGGGATCAGTCTGGGGGTATCAGCACCCGCACTGGGCCAAGTTCCTGCCTCAGATTTTCGAATGCTGCTGCCGTCTCATCACTACAATCTCGAATACTTGCATTCTTTTTTGTAAGGGTCGTAAGGGGAGCAGAACGTAGTGAAAACTGCGTCATAAATCTTCCAAAAATTGCACAAGACCCAAGAACCTGTGAAGCTCTGTGACGTTATTAGGACGTGCCCAGTTCTTCAGTACGTCAATCTTTCCTGGATGGACGGAAATGTACAGCAAAAATTGGGTATTGGTGACACTCAAGGATGTCCGAGCCCTCCCCTCTTGCGAGGTAGACTCAGCGGTTGACCCTTCCGTCTACCCAGGTGTTGGTTGTAAGACCGACGGTAGTTCGGAAATACCACGGAGGTAAAGAGGAACGGTAAAACCGGGAAGCGGTGGAACACGCGTACGGTGGACCAGTGCGAACCCAGAAAAGGGGGCTATCCAAAGAGAGAACGGAAACACCCGACGGGTTGTGCAGAAAGCGGTAACAGACCCGACGGTGGGTGCAAAAGCAACAAGAAACAAAAAAAGGATACCTAATACAAAGTCGATATCTATAACACCGAGAAAATAGAAGTCACACGACAATTATTGAACACAGTATATCTGTGGTCGTACCAAGCGAGTAGATAATACAAACCAATTGCGGTGACCTTCCGGGTGGAGTACTGCACGCTAAAAAGGCAATACAATCCAGAACCGGACTTTTCAGGTCAAACTGAACACTTATGTGCGACCGAACACTCGGGTTGACTTTACTTCGCGCTCGCGCCAGTGATGTCGCGCTCACCTAAGTAGGTACACTACAGGAATAAATAGTAATAACTAACTAAAACAAGCGTAAGAACATCCTTTGGCCCTACCACTCTTCCCTGCAGTTGTGACGTCTGCATCTTGCTTGCAGGAAAGAGTGGTAGGGCTGGAGCTTGAGCGGTCACAAACGACAGAGTCAAACGTTTTGGTTGTCCAAAACGTTTCATTTCCATTGGTGTAAAAATTTTGCGAACCAAAAAGAATAAAAAAATGAACGCAAAGCACGATTTTGGGTGCTGGCACAGTTTGCGCCAAAAAACCAAATCGTGCATTTTACTAATTTTTTCAGGGCTGCAAAGGTCGTTTTTGCACAAATCCTTAGCTCGGTTAGACAATGAGCATTTTGCTGAGAGATCCACATCCTCCTTGCGTCGTGTTGTGAGCCACTTCCACAGGAATTGGTAGGTGGTTTGGATGCCATCGGTAGATCTGAGTGGTAGTGGAGCGGTTTTGGATATTGTATTTCGTGCAATGGAACGTAACAGCGACGCAAATGCCAGATCATCGGCTTGGCGTACTTGTTCCGTGAGGTACAATACTTGAACCGAGCACAATGTCTACAGATCACTCTTTCAGAGCAATTCGTTTAGAATGTTTGTGTACACTCGTCTCACATTTTCACTTGGCTCGGCCTCCATGTACACCTGCGGCACCACTGGAAGCAGCTGTGAGTAGTCGCCCGATAGAACGAAGGTCAAGCCCCCAAACGGAGGCGGGTTTTCCATTCCACTGCAGCCAAGATTTTTGAGCAACGCATCCATGAGTTCAAAGAGCTTTCTTGAGAGCACGGACGCCTCATCTAAGACCAGCAGTTGTATTTCGCGTAGCAGTTCTGGATCAGGGACCGTACTTTGACAAAGTGGCTGTAGTGTTGCTTGTGCTGTCCATATCAGCTACACCCAGTCCGAGAAGGCTAAAAAAGGTGCGGCCAACTTTGTACAACGAAGCTGAAATGCCTGTTGTAGCAGTCATTTCGGCGAGCATTCCTTCCGACTCAGCAATATCACGAAGGAGGTTGAGCACGTATGTCTTTCCGGTTCCTGCGGATCCTTGCACAAAGAACACGTTTCCAGGAGTGCTTGTTCGCTCCTGTAGCGCCTGTCGTTGTTGCAATGCAGCAATGACGGTGTCAATGACTTGTATTTGGCGAGGTTTTAAGGTGGCGTACCTTGACTGCAAAGTTGACGAATTTCGGACCACTCGCGCGTCTCGAGTTGTTGTAGCTCGATTCGCCTCAGTCAATGCTGTATGATTCTGCTGTAGGTGTTGGGAGAAGAAGCTGTGATCGCGAAGCAGTTGTCCTCCGTGCCGGTCTGAGATCTCCACCACAAGTAAATACATTTCTTGCTTTCGTTGCTGCTCATCTCCTGTATGTATGTCGCTACATAGTGCCTCCCAGATTTCGACGGCCATTTTTTCTGGGTCTGCGCCTTGTGTAGTGCACGCCCTTCTCAAGGGGGGGGGATTCCAGGCACTGGTTCATAATTTCCGATACATCGGGGATGGCACTTACTACACTGTTATGAACAGGAGCAATGCGGCGACAGTGGGCATAAAAGTGGTGCACGGCATAGCCGGAATGCGCCGTGGCAACGGCTCGCTCACGTGTCACACGGGTGGTGGTACTGTAGTGGATACATGGTTAGAAATATTCTATTTATTTATTTATTTGTTTAGTTACTACACTGGGTAGTCTACTGTACTTAGTGTAGCGGCAACCGCCGCTGCACCTCAGTAAACTTCCCTGAAAAGGGTGTTCCTGCCTAGAATCTTCCCGAGGAAGGGTTTCTAACCAAGGACTTGGCTCTGAACATTCACGCCTTCGGCGGTACTCGACTCCACCACGGAGAGGTATCCCGTTGCATACGGTTTGTTCAACCCCCTTGCTCGCTTAACAGAACCCATTTCTGGGATACCAGTCTACTCACAGTTGTGGCTTCGCCGTGTATACGGTTTCATCCGGCCCTGCCGACATCCATCGAGTCCCTCTTGTGACTCGCCCCCTTTTCCCTCACTTCCCTATTCCTTTTCCTTTTCCTTTTCCTTTTCCCCCTTTTTGGGTAGCCCCCGCTATCCGCGGCTCACACCGACTCATTGTCGTGTGCGCTACCGTTTGGACTCGTGCCTCCTACTTGGAGCAATACACCGTGTGGACGGAGCTTCTCTGGTTTGCCAGCTACCCCTTCCTACGCAAGTCGTGAAGGCTGACCTCGGCTTACAACCGACCTAGTCGTGTCATGCCTGGAAGGGCTCTGCTACTGCGTTCACATCGTGGGAGGAAGATCCCGAACGTCTTCGTGGTGTTCTCCCGTCGCCGGACATTGCACCACACCTTGTTGGTATAGTGTGACAACCAGAAGTCGTAGCTCTGAGGGCGTGCTGTAGATCTGCAATGCTTCTTGAAATGCAATATCAAACTCGGATCCGTCCGCGAGCAGTCCGCTTACAATCGCAGTTTCACGATACGTTCCATACTGCTGTCCGTTGAAAGGCCTTGCGTCTTCATAAGAGCTCGAGCCGTGATCCATGAGCAGCATGCGCAGAGCAAAGAGCTCAATGTTGGACGGTGAAACACCGCTGATCATTGCATCGCACTGCTCGTCTTCCGCGCGCTGTTCCACGTACATGGGCGGATCGCAGTCGTCTGTGGGCACCTGAGTGCTGTCTCCGTCATATTGGTTAAGCACGCGGGCTGGAAGAGTACGATACAATCAAACTTTTGCAAAGTACGAAAGGTAGTCGAGGTTTTCGTATGCTTTGGGCCTTGCAAAGTATCTCTCCAGTGTAGACGGATGCGATGCAGAAAGAAGCTGGTTTGGACTTCTCAGCAGAAATGTGCGCTCTCCTTCCAAGTGAATGGCCAGTCGCTCTACTTTTGGTACGATGTGAACATGTCGACACTCGAAAATTCTCCAAGCTGCATTGACGGCGCCCACCACACGCGCTCGAATGTATGCACGAATGTCGTTTTGCACCTGCGGCTCTTGTTGCTGCTCGTTTTGTGTGCCTGTCTCATTAGCACCACTCAAATTGAACACCACCTCCTGATCTTTGGGCTGCTTAGACGCGTACTTCATCAGATAAGCCACTGCGCCAGCTCCTTGCGTGCGCTCTACGTTGATATGAGAGCGGTACTTCTTGGTCAGAGTTAGTTTGTACGGCACTATCTTGAGGTCATATTGCCTTCTTCTGCAGTAGACCACGCGATTCGTGCCTTCTTCAATGTACATCTCCGGCACAATCATGTTGCAGTCGTATCCAAACATGCAACGCCCAGTGCGATACCGGCAATAGGGGGAGTGGCGGTGCCTGTGCATGGAAAGAATGAGGTCGTCTTCACCGGGAAGAGGAAGTTCTGCACGAATCAGCTCCTCGATCACATCAAAGTCTTCAATCACGCCTCCTTCGAGCCACACGAGCATGTTGTGATGAGGCAAATTGCGCTCCTGAAACTCGAGCTTTGATGCAAACCACAGGCACTTTAATCCAAAGATGTGCTCCGAGTTATTCTCCAAGTCCTTCATGAAGTCGTTTGCATACTGGTTGTACACCCTTGCAATCAGATCAGTTCGGTCAAACGGTCGAGGGCGGTTACTCTGTGCCGTAAAGGCTCTCCGATTGCTGGTATCCATACCAGGGCGCTGGATGTCCTCTCTCCAGATGTTCATGGTGATTGTAAAGAACAGAGAAGGCGGTCCTCTCCGCGCTACGATCGCCTGTACATCCATGCCTTTGTTATTCCAGTACGCTGCTGAGTTGACCGAGTCATCGGGCAGAAATATGCGTCCCATTTGTACGAACTGCGATAGTGACCCATGATCTTTTTGCTGTTGTGCTCGCTGGATCTTTTGCTCTTGTACAATACGTGCCTGTTGTTCTCTCTTCAGGAAGCGTAGTCGCATGTCCTCAATGTTTGTGTGAGTGCGGAGCATCCACATCTGCATCAACGGTCCACTGTTGAAGAGGATGTTGTCCGAGTACAGACGTCAATTCGCGTTCTGAGCCCAGGTGAGCTTTCGGAGATTCCATTCGTTAACGCTGAGACCTGAGCTTTGCTGTGTGGAGTTCCTTGCATCCAGGAACAGGCCGATGTCGAACGGTTCGTGCTGATCACCGTACGGGTAGAGAAGAGGGAAAGTGCCCTTCTCTGCAAGTTTGGATGCCGGTTTAAGAAGTCAGTACCACACTTGCACATTGTTTGCGGCATTCGCAGTCGCCCCTGCTCCAGCAGCAGCAGAACTCGTCACTGCAGCGTGCTCTTTGGTTACGTTTCCTTCTACCAAGCGCGGTACTTGAGACACAACTCGGTACAGGCCAGTTGGATTCACGACGAGTGTACTCATCATGGTTGGCCCGCCCCAGGACCATCTTCATGGAGAGGGCCAGCAGCTGCGTGAGGAGCACTGACTGTGGCAGTTCGGGTTCCTTCGTAACCACCTACGACTACTCCCTCTTCAGCTGCCTGCATGCTGATATCGACGGTGGTATCTGTATTTTGTTGTTTTTGTTGCGTGTTAAGCATGGATCGGTACCACTCGCGCACCACCTCTGGCTTGGGCTAGATGAAATCGTACAACTTGGGCACGATATCTCGTACGTTGATGTCTTGAATGAACGCACGCAAATTGGCAGGTGCATAGTGAGAGGGATCCAAGGAAGGCGTACCGGTACCCCACAGAAAGCTGTATCGCGTGTTGTTCTGGTTCTGCGTCGGCAGAGCGAGAGCTGCGTTGCCCTCAAGTCTGAGAAAGGAGGGGCTGCCTCCCGTCACATACGACATGTCCATGAACACTTGCGTCGCTGCGAAAAGCGTATTCAAGTTGAGGAAATGGCTGTGGAAGGCTCTCAGGCTATAAAGACTGCAAACCAACTCACTGCATGCCTTCTGCGGAAAGTGACGACCCATCCTGACATTCTTTTCATTCCAAAGCACATTCCATTGGTCTCTTTGCCAAGCAAAAATCATCTGCAGTACTTGCAGCTATGAATTCTCAATATCCAGTCCGGGTACGGGCAGGAGGAGAGCGTGTGTGCGTGCTCGCCGCATCTTCCCCATGGCCTTTGACCTGCACTGGAAAGCGTCTCAAACTCTGGAACGCTTGCAAGGATGGATGGATCATTCCAAGCTTCATCAGCCGCGGTATCTCACGCATAGTACACGCGATACAGTCCTAGATCCGGACATCCAGCAGAGTGCATGACCGTCGTATCAAGCTGTTGCTGTGGCTGATGCTGCGGCTGGTGTGAGAGAGCCGCTGTGATGTCATCCGCTTCCACCTCCATCGGAATGGGCATCTGTTGTTCTTCCTGTTCAGCTTGTGACAACGCAGGCTGCGGCGGCGGGTGTGAGGGAGCCGGGGTGATCTCATCCTCTTCCAATTACATCGGGACTGGCATCTGTTCTTCTTCCTGTTCAGCTTGTGACAACGCAGGCTGCGGCGGCGTGTGTGAGGGAGCCGGAGTGATCTCATCCTCTTCCAATTCCATCGGGACTGGCATCTGTTCTTTCTCTTGTTCAGCTTGTGGCAGAGCAGGCTGCTGTGGCGGCGGTGGCTGTGAGGGAGCAGGGATGATCTCATCCTCTTCCACTTCCATCGGAACAGGCATCTGTTTTGCAGGCATCGGTGGGAGAGTGGCAGGCATCGGAGGCGGTGGAATGTGACTTGGAAGGCCTCTCACAAACTCTAGAAATCCAGGAATTGGGCACGAAGTTGGTAGATCTGTGGCAACGGACCCACTGGCTCCAGCGGCGCTTGTGATAACTGCTGTTGCAACCGAAGTAGGTGCAGGAGTAATTTCATCTTCTTCAACCGCTGGAACAATAGGTCCTTGAACGTGTGCTCTCAACTTGGCACCTCCAGAATTGTCTCTGGCACCTCCCGAGTAAGATCGGACGCAACCAGAGATCAGATTTCACCCTCCTCTCGCCATTTCAATTTACCAAAGAAAAGAAAAAAACAATTCTATGTTTTTAAACAGTTAAAAAATTTGCCAGAGTTCCAGAATAATTCCCAGTAAAATACAAAGTTGAAAGTGAAAAACTGGTTGCAGTTAGTTTCATTGCACCCACCGGGCCTAGTCGCATGCAGCAATTAAAAAAATTGCTGCAAGGCTTATGTTTACCCGATGCAGTCGTGCGCAGCACAGGGACTCTCGACACACTCTTGTTGGATTATGACGCGCGGAGTGTGCCCAGCCGGTTTTCAAGCCATTTTATGTTTAACCCGCGTCCGGTTGTGAGGATTGGTCTGCCTTTACTCACACACCGAAGTGTGCTTTCCGGCCCCAAGAGGTACGACACGGCGGCCGCCCGGACCCTGCACAGCAAGCTGGTATTAGGTCCGGTAAACCCTCAGACTTCCTGATCGCTGTCAAACGACCAGTATACCACAGAGGAGCCCCTGACCTTTCCCAGATCCGTGGTACTTAGTGGGTTACTCTTGTGGCGACCTGCACACCAGCTCTGCCTTGCCTAGGTCCCAGGCCAGCAAACAGTGCCCGATGTAGCAAAAGGTTACGACACTGCGCTATTGCCCAAAACTGAATGGGATGGAAAATAGTGGTTAGCATCAGCAAGCGAAATGCATTTGGCACTGCGCCAGTGCAGTATATACGTCTGTTGCAGGGATGTCTGCAATGACACTTCAGTATACATTGCACTGGCGCAGTGCAATTTGCCACGTGTTGGAATGAACAGCCAGGGTTCTGCTGCTAAGTGGCTGGCACTACAATTTGATTGTATTGCAAGCCATTCAGCAGCCATTGCACAGTCAACATGCAGCAGCAGCAGCTAATTAACTGAACGCTTTGCTGCTGCTGCTGCTGCTGAATTCTTTAAATGGTAGGGAGGCGTTGCGCCAAATGGGCGTTTTGCATGCGCTAACCGGGGCATGCAAAGCGAGTTTGTGGCGCACCGCCTCCCGTCAATCAACAAAACCCCCCTCATACATGTGTATATCATTAAGAGTGGGGTGTTGAGTCAAGTGGAAACGGCCTTCGGCCGTGGGCGGCGCTGCGCGCCGCGTTGTTTTTGTAGCTTTGTGTATTTAGTAGCGTTCGGAGGCTCTCCGAGCACTTTGCTCGCTTGCGCTCGCAATAGCACTCGTAGAACCATGGGGCGCCGCGGCGCCTAGAGTATGTAGAGCCGTAATAGTTTGTGTTTAGGTACCTAAATTGACTGCAGTGCCAGCCAATGATGAGAGAGCGCGACACGTTGCTTTGTGTAACTGGCTGGCACTGCAGTCATTATGGGAGTGCCAGCCAGTAAGCAGGAAGCTTTGCTGCTGCTGCTGCTGCTTAATGTTTTAAGTGGTAGGGAGGTGTTGCGCCAAATGGCAGTTTTGCATGCTTGTAGAGGGGCATACAGAGCGGTTTATTAGCGCACCGATTCCCATCAATCAACAACACCCCCCTCATAGATGTGTAAATCATTAAGAGTGGGGTGTTGAGATAGTGCACACCTTCTCAAGTCTATGCACGTGTCTAGGGCAGTGTCAGGCACCCTGAGGGGTCTTCCCAAGTAAAACATAACATCAGAGCATGGTGCTGTAGCACACGCGCACACGCGTCCATGATTCTGCATTCCACTCCAGATTCCTACCTTCCTAGGTGAACTTGCACACACTAACCCGTCCACTTGGTGCCACTCCATGCGATTCCAACTCATATACCGTAGAGCCATTGCGGCGACTACGTCTCACTCTTATGAGTTGCATCCCCCCGGACTATCCTACAGACCCGTTGCTCTACAGGAAATACCAAAACCCGCAACCCGAAAAATTCAGCATCAGAAGTGAAGTGCAACGCCCTCAGGGAGGGATTCCAGGTACTTGACTTTTTTCCCGGTATTATCGGTTGTGTAGTGTTTATATGACGTACGCCCCACTATGGTGGATATGGACACGTGGGACACGGTTTTGGGCCAATTGGCGGTTGGCCACAGTAGTGGATGTTGCCACGAAATGTGGAGTATTTCTAATAATTTTAGTTCATTGTATTTATTATTTTTACACCCATTTCTGAGAAGTTAGTACTTAGTGCGACGGCGCACTGCCGTCGCACCAGTAAAGCTTCCCCAACAAGGGACCCCAACCTGGGGAATTGGCTCTAGTTGTTGCCGCTTCCGCGCGTTCTCAACTCCTCCTTGGAGAGAAACGCCGTGAACCACGGGACCTCTAACCCCCTTGCACACCTAAAGAGACCCATCCTTGGGAGTATAATTGTTCCAATCACATCGGTGTTTCGCCCTATATAGGGAGTCCTGTCCACCGGCATTGCCGTGTTTGTTCGTCGCTCTCGCGACTCACCCTCGCCCACTCTTCCTTCTTTCCCTTCACTCTTCCTCCTTTCCCCCTTCCAGGGTAGTACATCCCGCTACCCGCGGCCCTCCTGTGTGCACCCGCTCACATATCCCCACTTACGTGGAAACATACCTCTACTGAGGATCACAACCCGCTCACGCGGATACCGATTTTTCGCCTTCACCTCCCTGCGCGAGCCGCGACAGGTGTCTCTGGTCTTACAAACCGGCTTCGCCGTGACACTTCTGGGAGGGATCTACCCAACTGGGTTCACCTCGTGAGAGGAAGATCCCGAACGTCTTTCGCTGTTTTTCCCTTTGGGGCATTGCAACCCAAGAAGCCACAAATGAACACTTCTTCTGTGACGCATACAGCGTATGTTCTCACAATCTGGGAAGAACAGACCAAGTATGTTCGAGATGCTCTTCGCGTGTGTGGTTGAAGATTACGATATCGTCGATATAAACAACCACAAAGCGATCTGTGAAATCAGAAAACACTTGGTTCATGAATGACTTGAAAGTCACTGGTGCAATACAGAGCCCCAGTGGCATCACTATGTATTCAAACTGTCCATAATTAGTATTGAACGCAGCCTTTTCAATATCTGAAGGCCGAAGGCGGATCTGGTGGAAGCCAGTTTTCGATTCGAGTTTAAAGAAGAAGCGCGCCTGCCCTAGCTGATCAAACATCTCATCACAACATGGTATAGGGGCACTATTTCGCTTCGTTATCCGGTTGAGAGCTCTGTAGTCCACTAAATCGCGTAAATCTTTACCAAATTCTTTAACAGAAAGAGTGGGGCCCCATATGGAGACTTACTTGGGCGACTTTTCCCAGACTTTATCAGCTTGTCCACTTAGTCACGTGTGGCAACTAGGTCAGTGGGGGAAAGCTGGTACAGTGGCCGGTGCGGGGGCTGTGTATCAGATGCAGTCTCGATAGCATGATCAACGTCTCGTACAATGGGCAATCCACTTGGAAGCTCGGACTAAAATACATCCTCATGTTCCTGTGAGATGGATTATAACTACTTATCGTCGTTGCTCAGTATCTGGGCTTTATGGTGTGTAGTAGCTGTCAAAGCTGATGCCAGCTCTGATGTACAAACCCGAATAAGGCGAAACACTTGTGTACTGATAGTATGGCGCCAAAGTCGGCGACGAAACTGCTTGACACCCATCTTCTTCACCACATGTCCTCAACGCGTGGGAAGCTCAGAAGAGAGCGTGTGACCTTCGAAATTAACAATACGTGATTGATAATTTCTCTCAGCACTAGAATCCACATGCCATGGCATGCCGAATAATACATCCTACCTTGCGTCAGCCACGATCCAATTGCCACGATGCATATACGTACCAATCCTGACCTCCCCGTTCGCTACCAACTGAGTAGCAAATTCACGCGAATCCTGCTTTGAATGGCAGACATCCATCAAAACCGAATGGAATACAAACTTTTCTCTATGGTTCTCCGGAAAGTCACGTGAGATTAAGTTTGACTTACACCCGTCATCTTCAAGTATACAACAGGGATTCCTTCAAACTGTCCCTCCATGACCAGAAAAAAACACATCGAAAGCTTTCATTCGAACCGTTTGGCGACACATTACTACACAGAAGTCCTTTCGACGTGCTCTTATTAGTTTTGAAAGGACATTTTAGTTTTCCGAACTATTAGAAACTAAGTCATCATCACAATTCTCTTCCCCTATCATTGCTTCAATATTTACAACAGCGGCCTGGCGTGCTTCCCCATGGCGGTATGTCTAGGGACGACAGCCTGGTTTGTGACATTTGAAGCATGCATTGTTGCAGATATCCAACAAACGCTGCTTCGAACGTCCTGAACGTCGAACTCGGTATTGTCAAATTCCCTTTGTACCGGACCAGAACTCGTAGACGCTATTGAGGATGACTCGAGCGAAATACCAGCGAATGCGGCATCCACACCCATGGCAATCTTAGTAGCTTCTTCAAAATTAGAACAGGTGGCTTTTCTGACTTCAAACTGAATCCTTTGCTTTAGATCACTAACAAATTTGTCCCATTTCTCACTACTGCTTATGTTCAGAATAATGAGTACGATGATGCGGAAGTTAGACAGATACACTGTGACAGACCCGGTCTGTTTATATGACCTCAACGAATCTCGGGCTGGACGTTCGTGATCTTCTGTTACAAACTCTTTAATTATTGCAGCACAAACTCTTCCCATGTCGCCGGGGTTTCATTCGATCTCAAAAAGTTGTACCACCAAATCGCAGCTATGCCTGTTAACAAATTTGTAGCGAAGGAAATGAGGTTCGGATCGGCGATTACCACATTTGCGCTGGCTACCTGAACCAAATTGAAATGCTGCTCAACTTTGTACAGCTATGTGTTAACGGCAAAAAATTACGCTTGCCACTGAACGACTCTCGCTTGTTTGATTTTAAGCTGATCGACACGGAGGGATTCGGGGCTTCCGTAGCAGCGATGCTACCGGTGCAAAAACTGGGTGTCTTTACTGGAGCTCTTCTCTAACAGGGCGATGCCTCTCTCCCTTCTCTAAACTTCGGAGCAGCGTTGGCACTTTAGTATACCTCCGTGCGCTCTTTCGCCCAGTTCTGGTAGTGTTAATTGAACTGATTCCACGTATGAATACAAGCACACTTGCTTACAATTCTGTCAAAGCCTTTCAGACGTGCCGTTTCGTCCTCCCTGAACTTTAGACGTGCTCTTTTGTTCTCTCTGAACCTTAACTGTTGCATGTATACAGATACCGTATGCTACGCATACAATACGCAGGCGCCTTTGACACCGAAGATAACCTCATTTGACTTGGTTCTCTGTCGCCGTCCTCCAGCAGTACCTTTCAAAATGCCGCCATCTTAGGGAAAGGACAGGCCAAAAATTGCTCAGTTCCATCTCCATAGAGACACGAGCTCCGCCAGAGTGTGAAGCAAGCCGCCATAGATAAAGAGAAAGCCCAACTACGCTACAAGCGGAATTATGACGGCGCCCTACGGGCCCATCTATCGGACATCGGAATTTCACACAATATCAGACTACATCCAAGAACACAAAGAAGTACACCAACGCATGTTAGCGGCGAAATATCCCAACATAGGGGATGACGCCACTACGGTAGACTTTTTAATTCAATGATTGAGACGGAACGCAACTCTAGCAAACATGGTTTTTCAGTTCCTATCCCACAAACCGACCGACATGAAGGATTTCCCTTCCAAGTTCAAAGCAATTCACGTTTTCCCACAAACCGTTGCAACCCTGCCATCCAGTTCACCCCACCACTGAGGCTCACTGAGGACTATGGGCGCCCATGCCAATATAGCAGATAGGAGAGGACCCCATACTATCAAAACCGATCGAGACCAGCGTTCACGAGCAGGCCCTGCCAGTTTCATTTGTCAATCTGCATACCGCCGCAGCACACAGATGCTGAATTCCGCGACCCCAGACACCCCAAACACAGACTGCAAGTGAACTACACAGCAACACTGTGGAATTACTTAACCCCCCCCACCTATACCACAATTCTCCACCTCATCCCCACACACACCCTACCCAGCTTCCCGCTCCACCACCATCCACGGACGTTACATGGGAAGCCAGCACAGAGACCACTGGTAAGTTTCTTCTTGACAGCGGAGCCAACATCTCACATGTCACATTCCCTGTACCAGGAATGAAACCACTTACATATTCACTCCTAATAACCATTACCAATTATCAACAGATCCAATGCTCACATCATAGAATCCTGCGCATCAGGCCCCTCAGCAATAATCGCGCACTGCAAACCTATGCCGTCGCCAACAACAGGTCAAGCACAACCTCCTATCAGTACACGCCCTATCCGAACGATATGGACTCGTTAGCTTTACCGAAAATAAAGGCTACATCATGGACACCACACGAGAACCTCATCACACCATCGGCACAGCACCCTAGACCAGCACCCAGTATCAGATCAAGTCATACATCCACCCCCGTACAGCATCCACCTCCCGTACCATCCCAAGAAGACTACATCCACGCAAACAGATACAACAACAGCCCTCATACACAACACCACCATCAACATTGAACCCCACTCCACACTCGATCACCATCCCTATCACCACACGCAAACGTCCTGTATAGGACACGCAACCACATTTACGACAGAGATACAACTCAGTTCACCGTCGACCACCCTCCCCATCTCACCTTACAACCCATCAAGGGCACCTCCACGTCAACCAAGCACATCCTGCAAAGCTGGCACTAACAGCTAAGCATCGGCTCATCCCTACAATGCCCACAACCCTACCAACAGAGAGTTTATTGAATTGTTTGGTATGCAATACAGCCCAACTGCAACCAGCCCCCCATCAAGCAACATCAGATCACTAGCATCCCGGAGCTTATGTCAGCTCAGACACTTGCTGACCAATTAAACCCACGTCCACACAGGGCAATAATCACATGCTAGTGGTCATTTTCGCAGCAACTCGCTTTTACAATGGCTCACTTCATCAAAGACCGCAAACATATACCAGACCGTATCGAGAGCACGCTTTACCACATCCCACATCGAATGAAACACGCTCTCATGGATTTCAGAACCGATACCGCCCAATAATACGCTTCGCAAACCATGAAGTAAATATACAAGAAGCATCAAGTAACACATCACCTCCGCGCTCCCTATCAGCCGCAGAAAAATTCCATAGCAAAACGCTTCAGTCGGACAGTAAAGGAGTTGGTGGGAGCTTCACTTGCAACAAACAACCTCCCACCAGAGTATTGGGAAGACGAAGCCAGCGATACAATCTTTCAAAACAATCTGCTCCACCACAAGGGCATACAAACGTCTCCACACCAACTATGGTAGGGCGAGAAACCCCACCTGCCCCGCCTATTCACATTCGGCCAAATAGGCACCATACGTATCCTTGAACCAAAGAAAAAGATGGACCCCCCGGCCGATCCAGCGAGATATATGTACGCCACCTTCCTCGCCAAAATCATGGTGCTCAATCTCAAAACCAACCAATATCAACACATCCGGGCACAAGACGTCCGTTCATATTCGGAACACTACGATTTCACCGCCATCACTTCACAGGCATTCAAAACAAGAGTCCACACCCAATCCTACATTATCACCGCCATACAACTAGAAACCCCTCTCCCAAACAACCTAACCCATGCTCTCAAGTACCACGATGCAGCCGAATGGCAAGCAGCGCACGACAAAGAGCTCATCAATCTTGATCAATACAAGAGCAATCAATGGCTACCGAAACATTATCACCCACCACCAGAAGCCATCATACCATTTAAAGATGATATATCGCTTTGAGAGATCCGCAGACGGTACTGTTACCGAACGCAAAGCACGATGCAATCTGGGTGGAGACCTTATGAAGCCAAGAATCCATTACGACCCCAGTCACCGCACCATATACACAGCAGATCGCACAACACAAAGGCTACTCATAGCACTCCACGCAACATATAAGTATCCAATGGAGCACCTCGATATCAAATCGGCATACCTTCATGAAACCAATCAGCGTGACCGACCACTGTATGTCAAACTAATGCTGACGTTTGAAGCCACGTATATACAAAACAGCACCTATGGACGACTAGCCGGCAACATATACGGCTCTCCTCCAGCAGCGTATTACTACAACTATGGTTTAAAGACATTCCTCACCAATCTCAACTTCATCGCATCAGAACACGAACCCTGTTTGTATAACAAGCGCATCCACAGTGGCTTCATACTACTAAGCACTACCATCAACGATTTCCTAGTCCTGGCATCTCATCAACACCACATCGAAGAACTTCATAACCAACTCGTAACCAAGTACAAATTCAAGCGCCTCGGCCAACCCACGAGGTTCTTGAACTGGACTATACCTCAAACACCAGAAGTTTATTGCATGTGTCACAGCCAGGTGCAATAGACGCCATCCTAGCGCAAACAAACATGACCAACTTTAATCCCACTTACAACCCATATCACAACCTGGCACATATTGATCAGCAACCCACGACCGCGGCACTGAGCAAAGAACAAGCAACAAGTTACGGACAAATCATAGGAGAAATCAGATATGTCACAGACAGAACCCGTTCCAATATACTGTACATATCAACCGACTCGTGCAGCACATGGACAATCCACATCAACATCACTAGCAAATCCTCAAAACAGTTCTGAGATATCTTAAAGGAACGAAAACGGATGGACTTCTATATCTACACACCCAATCCGATGACCACGCAACACTACTCCCAGTCTACAGTGATTTGGACTTTGCAAATAAAACAAACGGGAAATCCATAACCGGTGGTCTACGTCTATTCTCCAACACTCCAATATCTTGGGAATACACGAAGCAGAAATTGGTTGCTCAATCCACAACGGAAGCAGAATACATCGCAGCGACTAATGCTACTTGGCACACGCCTTCGCTCAGAAACTTGTCCAGCTCAGCGAAGCAACTCTGCACTTCGCCAATTCTTCACCACATAGACAACCAGTCGGCAATACTCATAGCTGCAAATCAGTCAACTACGAAACGAAGGAAATATATCGCCATACGGCACCAATATCTTCAGCACCATATCTTCGAAAGACATATTACGCTCAAACGAGTATCTACCACCGAGATGCTGGCAAATACCTTCAACAAGCCCCTGCATTGTGATCTCTACACAACACTGCGTCAACTCCTCAATATCACCCCTCTCCCGTTTCAAAATGCAAACCAGCCACCAGGGACTGTCAATCAGCACAAAAACTCTTGCTGATTTACATTTTCAGCAAAGCCAATCAGCATTATAGTAGAACTAGACATATAACCCTGAGCTCTGCGAGCTCAAGAAGTATTAAGGACGACTAGAGTCTTCCACTCACAAATTCTGAATGCAGATTCAGGCTCTCCGCAAATCACTGTTTATGACGCTGGTTTCACAGTTGGCAAAGATTGACACGCAACGAACGCAGATCATTCTCAAAAAGTTGAGCAATTCGTTCATTTGATTCTTTTTGACTGCCACGGCGCATCAGGCGGGCGAGAACGACGGTGACGCCACTTTTGCGCTCTAGTCCGACAATGAAGTCACTGGCATCTGAATCTTGTGGCCTCACTACTGGCCTCTTCTCAGATTAGCGAGACTTTGCTGTGATGCAACCATGATGAAAATGATCAGTATTCGGAGAACCGAGAACACGATTGGGAATGAAGTCAGGTATCCAAGAGGCTGAAGAGAGTTCTGTATGGGTATAAATGCATTGGCGTCTATGGCCATCCGAGTAGCTTCACTACACGTTATCGTGGATATTTGCATCAAACAGAGCCAAAAGATTTGAAAAAGGGGAGCCTTGAAAACAAAAGAAGCTATGAGAAGGGTTCTCTAATTTACTGTGGTCTAAGCAACTACTACCACTGGCATCGCTTGGCGATTCTGTAGCAGATGAGCTGCTTTTTCGGAGGTAGTTTTCTGGCGTGTCCAAGGATCATACCAGATGAAATCACCGGCATTTGCGGTCCGTCCCGGCGAATAATCACGTTGACGACGAGTTGTGTAGCGCTGATGCTGTTCAGCTGGAATCTGATCCCAGTTCATATGGTCCATCAAATCGAGGAGATGTCAGAAATCGTCTTGGTTGGCACGTGATCCAAGCACGATGGAGAGATCGAGTGATATCGCGTACCGCCCAGCCGTGGGGCTCATATACCAAACCCGAAATACATCGGAAGCGTCTCAGAAGATATAGACCGCCATCTTGGCAATGAACTCCGTGAATGCCACGACCCAAAGTACGCAGTAAAGACCATTCACCAGGTGTGAGCCAAGATACGTTAAAACCAGAGCTAACTCCACGGCAAATCCACGGGGAACTTTGAAGAGAGACCAGTGATCTGAAATCGGCACATAGCGCCCGATCCTCGCACGATGGCAAACCATATCAACCTCCACCATCTGGGAAGGGATCAGATAACTCACAAGCGACCTGGGTCGGCGCTCTCAGTGGGCGTTCTCCCAAAAGTGGATGTTGCGTTTGTGCAGGTAGCGGATCGTCACACGAAGCAACGGTTGAGTGAAGCATGGAGGCTCCTGGCGAGAATCGCGAAGACCGCGCAGGCGTCGTGTTGCCAGATTTCCAAGGTCGTTGCAGCACGAGTACGCCTCTCCGTTTGTCCGGGATCCCAAAAACTCGAATACATAAGCACCGTTCAAAGGAACGGTCCCAATCACGCGTCGAAGGCGGTGGTAGATGAGCTTCGTTAACCGAACTCCGGCCTCTCCGACGGTCTTGTTACCCAATCGCGCTATTGTGTTGTCAGGAAGCGCACAGTGCGCGAGCCAGTCGTCCGTATGGGTCACGAAGAGAGAAACACCGTCAGGAAGACGTCCAACTGCAATGTATTGGTTGAAATATTCATCGTCGCGTACGGGACGTGCATCGAAACCCCGAGCTTCCGGAAATACCGCGGGGTGACTAAGGGGCAAAAGAACGACTAAGTCCGAGAGATTCGGGAACTAACGTTTGCCCAGTCGTGGGGGGCGGATCACCGCGTTGTTGGAGGCTGGTTGCTGACGGCTGCTGGATGGAAGCGGCGCCGTCCAAGAGTACGGAGCCCGACCACCGGAGGCAGAGCCCGATGGCAGACGGATGCCATACGGGGGAAGATTGTTCGGATTTATGGAGTGCGTGTCTCCTGAGCGAGTTCAATGGGAGTCATATAGTTGGTCTCGAGAGCCAGGAAATGAAGGATATTTAGACACTACGACGCGCTTGGGTGCACAGAGGCCACAAAGTCGTCGAAGCTTAACGGAAGAGATGTCTAGTATCAGGGCGACCCCACTCAGGCCTCCGCAACGTATACCGCCCACGTTGCGTTGTCATTTGGAGTTTCAGCAACCCCACTGTATCTCCGTAACATCAAAAACGGCCACAAAATTTTTGCGGCGACGCTATCGAAACAATTTTTGGGGAGGTCTCCGTATCCACCACAAACGTCGTCGCCCTCTGCCCAGCGTGTCTATCGTGCGACGCATAACGCTCATCGCGGAGCTGACCCCGCGCTTCACATTGCGCTCCTTCCACCGCGCTCAAAGCGCCCAAACCGTCGCGCATTCCGGGCACTTCCCACCGACCTCCTCGCGCGCTTTAAACCACTCTTGCTTCGGGCGCGCCCTTTGCCGCGCGGTGGGCACGGTGGCGGCGCAGCTACGGCAACGCTTGCCGCACGCCCACCACCGCGTTCTTTGTGACCACGCCCACGACCGTGTTCTCCGTCAGCACGCCGCTGCTTTTACCACCAAACTGACGCCATAGCCGACCACACACATGTAACCACGCAAAAAACAAGCACCAAATAACATATTTGCCGCTCTCGCGCTCTTTCGTCATCATGCATTTTGCTCGAGGCGGGACTACCCCAAAACCTCCTCCGACTCACCGTCGCGTGCATGAAAATTTTTCACACTCACTTCCACCTATTCTGCTGCATTTGTTGCGTTCCAGCAATTGCAGCTGGCTTCTTGCCGACCGCAGACTTTCTATGTGCAAAAGCGTCGTCGACGACAAACTTGGCACAATGGTTAGGCTTCTACAGCAATAGTTGTCGAAACTACCCAATCTCATTCACCTTTAGCTCATCTTGCAAGCTATCATCGCAACTCCTGCTTTGTTTCTTCCGTATACTCACGACTTTACCACCGCCTTCACCCTGTCGTTCATAATTCTCTTCAATATCCAGCCTTGCGACGCCTTCGCCAGCACCCTGGCGACCTAGCCAAAATGAGGCGAACGCCATAAGGTGGGAACACAGAATCGCGCAATGGCCGGATACCGACAACCTCACACTAACAATACTCTCAACGGTCATTTTTGTATCTTTGCTTCAACGGCAAGAACTCTGACAGAAATAACCGTTCAAATTTCCTGCGATCTATTCGTTTTGTTTAAATGTGGAGTAACCTAAAGTTGTCTTCGGTGCCGCACTGTTTCTCTTCGGCCGCCCTTGAACTCTCTCGCACACTATCGAATGAGTTTGTGCCTTTCACTGTCTGCGATACTAATTTCTATGCTGCTGAGAGTAGCAATCTTGGTTAAGAAGAGAGAGTGTCGGCTTCGAAATTGTGTTTCACGGAAAAGCTGCTGTTGGACTGTGTCATTCTTCGGATCGAGGTTGGGTCTGTGTCCTCTTTCGTGATTGTCGTGATGAACCCAACAGAAAACACACCGAGTGTAAATGATGAAATCGCACAGGAACGCGAGCTAAGACGAAAGGAGAAGGTCGGTAAGAGTTTAGTGTGGAATGAGAAGGAAAATTCCGCATTGTCTCATGCAGCGCAGAAGGCTTTGCTAGATCCTACTACCGGATCGAGCATGAACAACGCAGAAAAAGCAAGACGAATCAGAGCCGCGTTCATCAAGGATCCATTACGTCCGAAAGAAGCCTGCACTACCGACGATAAGGGCGACCTGGATCATCGCAGATGGGATGGACGATCTGCGCGAGCAGTGCTGGGACAATGGGAGATAATAAGGAGGGAGTGCACGAAGTATCATGCTTGCGTAAAGCGAATTGGGCGTGCGCAACTTACAGGAAACCCCAGCGAAGAGGATCAACTACGTTGCGCGTCGCTTCTCTACAGTGACGGAAGCAGAGCTATGTCGCACTTGTATGATTGCATCCGTAACAAGGACTACCACGTTAAGAAACCGTTTAGGTTCATGAGTGCGTACAAGGTTCTCTCAGGTTCAGAAACTATGCTGGAGGCTTTTGTGGTGACGGAAGAGGGAGCATCCATAGTATTACGACCGGAAGGGGTCAAGACGGCTAAGAAGCGCAAAGCAGAAGAGATTGCCAAAGCATTGAATAGTAAAGAAGAAGATGTAGGTCAAAGTGTGAAGCGAATTCAGCAGATGATTGAAGAGAATATAAAGTCGAGGAAGGCGACCACGCAGCTCAAGCTACAGTACGAAAGAGAAAGAATGGAGTGGGACATGGCGAAGACATTACTTGGACCTGGTTCAGATGCAACCTCAGAAGAACGTAGAACTATTTCCGGCTTACTAAAGCGCCGCTTAATGAACCGGCTTCTGGCACCAGGAGAGAAGAACATTGTCCCACAACAACGGAGGGGGGAAGTAGACGACGAAGCTCGGGCTGATGCAAACTGTGCTAGTACATTACTTCAAATATCGGCAGTATCTGTTAACATTGAGCATGGCTGTGGTGCACAGAATGAAGATAGTGACATCGGTCATGGTGCGGGATGAAAGTCAAAGTGTCTCAATAAAAGTTTACTACGGCAAATCATCAAATGTCTCCATGCGCGTTCCATATGTTCTGAATCAGCGCATTGAGGAGACGGTTATGATCTGCAACACTGTCAAGGTCATCAACTGTTTCGCGCCACAAGTCGGCTTGCCTGTAGGTGCAGTGGGAAGTTTCATAGTTCGACAATGTAGGTGGCAAGGACTGTAGTTCTGCGTCAGGAATTCGAAACTTTGCGGTCCCTTCATAACCCCTTTCTTTCACAATCATATTGTGTAAAATGGCGCAGCACATTACGACGTCATTCATTTCTTGAAGGTGATGCAACCTGCAAGGGTGGGAAAGAATCTCAAATTGAGCGTCAAGAACGCCATACAAGCGCTCAACAGCCTTGCGTGCACTCGAATGTGACGCGGTGTACAACCTTGATTTCGCATTTGTGGGGTTGGGGTGTGGCTTGGCAAAAATGCGAAAGCTTGGATAGATTCCATCCGCTAAGAAATAGAACCAATCAATCACCATTCCACCTACAACATAATTGGGCTTCACTGTTGGCCATTGTCTTGTCTTGATATCATTAAACAGGGGGCTTTGATCAAATGTCGTCCTATCGTTGCGAGCACCAGGAACGCCATACAGAATGTGCCATATCCATAGTTTGTCGTCCGTTACAGTTTCCATACGCACACACGGTCTCCCCTCTTTTCCAATAAACTGACCCTGCAATCCCACAGGACACCTTGCCCACTCCCAAGAAGAACAATCAACACAACCGATACATCCAGGAAATCCCAGTTTTGCATACTGCTTTTCAATATTGAGTAGTTCTGCGTGTGTTGGTCGACGGATATATTCCTCAAAGTGCTGCACTATAGCCTTGGAGAAGTGCTTTAGAATTTTTAATAATGTAGTTTCAGACAACCGAAAGTAGTCTACCAAAGTATCTGCGGTAGCTCCAGAGCTGAGTTGTCGCAAAGCTGCGCATAATTTTTGATCAGTTGAAGCGCCATTAACGTGACAGCAATCTGACAGTTCATTGAAAAAAGACTCGTTTTGAAGTAGCCGCGTTCTTATAGATTCGTATATTGTCCTCGTGACACTGAATCTTCTTTCAAATTCTGCCGTTAAGAAAACAGAAGGAGCTAATGAAACACGACAAAATTAGTCTTGATCAAGACGACGTTTGCCGCTTTCTCGCCCAATATCTCGATTTGGCTGCTTACCAGGTTTGGATCCACCTTGTTTGGCTTTTTGTTTACGACTTGTCACTAGCTGTGTCACAAGAAGCAAAAGAGAGTCAATCACATCATCGTTTGATGAGTCCGATGAGGTAGACATAGCTGCAGTGGTGGTCGGGCGTACAAGACAGTGATCCCGATCACGCTGTTCTTTGCGTTAGGGAGCTTTCATTGAAACTGCATGTCGTAAAGAAACGCTTCAATTTCTTGCTGTTTAGGGAACCAATCTTTGTACGCCACGTTTCAATGTTTTTTACAGGTTGGCGTGAACGAGTGGGTTCGCCCTCAGGTTCTTTTTTTTTAGCGTCGACACGGTTTCATCGCTAAGTACGGAGAAAGGTCTCATATATGAGTGGTGTGAGTCACCGGAGTAGCCAGGATATATGAGCAGCACGCACCGTCAGACACGTGGGCCTATTTAGGCCAAGGTTTGCCACGGCGGTTGCGCCACGCTATTTCTGTATTTCTGTGTTTATCTCAGTAGCGCTTAGCCGCCGCTTTTATCTAGCCGCCGTCGGTGAGGGAACTCACAGAAAAGCAAGATTCGGCAACTAATTGAGTTCCTAGACTGGTGAGCCCTAACCAGACATAAAGGCTAGCGACAGCTCTGGTGCACGCCAATTAACGCTACATACAACCAGTTATCAGTGGAAACACTGGACCAAGGCTTTTTGATACCATGGTCGTACGTTAAACGCATCTTCTGTCTCTTGAGGGTGTTTACTGCGGATAAACGCGCTGCTATCGAGTGGCCATCCGGTCGTAGTGGGTATATCACAAAATAACTGGTGAAAGTCTCCACGCTCATACCGCAACCATAGTCAAGGTCTTGTAAGGAGCAAGCAGTGTCAAGAAATTTCAAGCACGGCAATGCTTTTATTTCAGGAGGAATGAATTTCTTTCATTCTTTGTTTTTTCTCTGGTTCCATATCTGCGGGAGAAAATAAGTCAGATGATCAAGAACAGCTTGCAAAGTATAATTTTTGAAATGCAAAAACATTGGCGTCTAAAAAAATGAAAAAGAAACTGGGTAGGCTTAGAACTGAAATTTTCGGCAATCCATGTGCTTTGTCTTTGTTGCCTGTTTTTCGATCCAGGTTTCTTTTTGCGCTACTGGATTTGGGAATCGGTGATGAAGCTGCTGCGACTGCTACTGTGCAGTTTCGTACAACAAGATGTTTTGTATTTGTAAGTATTGCAGTCATGGTTTTCCAGGATCAAGTGCTGAGTTCGATAACAAAAACACTCGATCAAAACCGTGGCGATCAAAGGAACTATTCAATTAAATCCATCATGAATGTTTGTTCCACATACGGCTCGCTGTTCGACCGTAAAAATGATTGACTGGTGTTTTTCGTTGCATGAACGACTTTTACTCGTAGTTATGCATATAGTATCGGGGGGTAGACTTCTGCACTGTTTGCACAGCTGCAGTGAGTGTTTTATTAAAAAAGGTGTGTATAATATGGAGCATTGGTAGCACGGCTCAAAGAATCTCTCCATCTCTCCATTATAATGATTTGTTCCTCTATGAGGGGGGTGTTCTTGATTGAATGGAGGCGTTGCGCCACAAAATCCTCTTGCACGCCCCCGTTTGCCCATCCAAATCGCCCATTTGGCGCAACGCCTCCCTACCATTGAAAAAATACAGCAGCAGCAGCAGCAGCAAAGCTTCCTGCTTACTGGCTGGCACTCCCATAATGACTGCAGTGCCAGCCAGTTACACAAAGCAACGTGTCACGCTTTCTCATCATTGGCTGGCACTGCAGTCAATTTAGGCACCTAAAAACAAACCCCTACGGCTCCACATACTCTCGGCGCCGCGGCGCCCCGTGGTTCTACGGGCGCTATTGCGAGCGCAAGCGAGCAAAGTGCTCGGAGAGCCTCCGAACGCTACGAAATACACAAAGCTACAAAACCAACGCGGCGCGCAGCGCCGCCCACGGCCGAAGGCCGTTTCCACTTGTCTCAACACCCCACTCTTAATGATTTACACATGTATGAGGGGGGTGTTGTTGACTGACGGGAGCCGTTGCGCCACAAATTCGCGCTGCACGCCCCCGTTTGCGCATGCAAATCGCCCATTTGGCGCAACGCCTCCCCACCATTAAAAAAAGTCAGCAGCAGCAGCAGCAGCAAAGCGTTCAGTTAATTTGCTGCTGCTGCTGCAAGTTGACTGTGCAATGGCTGCTGAATGGCTTGCAATACAATCAAATTGTTGTGCCAGCCACTCAGCAGCAAAACCCCGCCTGTTCATTCCGACACGTGGCAAATTGCACTGCGCCATTGCAGCGCATTCCGACACGTGGCAAATTGCACTGCGCCAGTGCAGCGTATACTGAAGTTTCATTGCAGACTTGCCTGCAACAGATGTATATACTGCACTGGCGCAGTGCCAAATGCATCTCGCTTGCTGACCCTAACCACTATTTTGCATCCCATTCAGGCTTGGCCAATAGCGCAGTGTCGTAACCTTTTGCTACTTTGGGCACTGTTTGCTCGCCTGGGACCTAGGCAAGGCCGAGCTCGTGTGCAGGTCGCCACAAGAGTAACCCACTAAGTACCACGGATCTGGGAAAAGTCAGGTGCTCCTCTGTGGTATACTGGTCGTTTGACGGCGATCAGGAAGTCTGAGGGTTTACCGGACCTAATACCAGCTTGCTGTGCAGGGTCCGGGGCGGCCGCCGTGTCGTACCTCTTGGGGCCGGAAAGCACACTTCGGTGTGTGAGTAAAGGCAGACCAATCCTTACAACCAGACTGCTTCCAGTGGTGCCGCAGGTGTACATGGAGGCCGAGCCAAGTGGTAATGTGAGACAAGTGTACACAAACATTCTCAACGAATTGCCGTGGAAGAGTGATCTGTGGACATTGTGCTCGGTTCAAGTGCTGTACCTCACGGAACAAGTACGCCAAGCGGATGATCCGGCATTTGCGTCGCTGTTACGTTCCATTGCACGAACACAATATCCAACAACGCTCCAATACCACTCAGATCTACCGGTGGCATGCAAACTGCCTACCAATTCCTGTGGAAGTGGCTCACAACACGACGCAAGGAGGATGTGAATCTCAGCAAAATGCTCATTGCCTCCACAAATCAGTTGGTCGATGAACACAATGCGGCAGCGCTGGATCTGTTTCCTGGTGAACGCTTCACTCTTCCGCCAGCTACGACAGTACAACCTGACGGTGTACCGCACTCAGAGCCCGACGTCACCAATACCTTTGTTCCCGAGTTTGCGTATCAGTATGCACCTACTGGTGTACCTCCTCATAACTTGGATTTGAAGATTGGTGTGCCATTTATGGTCATTCGGAACGTGTTGCATCCGGCTGTGGTAACGGAAAGCTGTTCGTAGTCGTGCGTGTCGATCAATTTACGATGCAGGTGGCTCGATTCGACGAGAACATACAGGTGCTCGAACGACAGCTCCTGCATCGTATCGACTTCGAGTTTTCTTTCGCAGATATTCGCATGATTCAAAGGCAGTTTCCCATTCGTCTCGCGTTTGCCGCTACCGTTCACAAAGGACAGGGAAAGACGTTGGATGGCTTGGTTGTGGATGTGCGATCCAACTTCTTCTGCGCTGGTCAGTTGTATGTCGCATTGTCGCGCGTTCGAAGGAAAGAGCATGTGCTGCTCCTGCATGATCCGCAGCTTACACCCTCGAATGCACACACAATTCATCCCATGCCTGTTCCCATCGCCAACCCAGTGCTGCCTGAAGCCATTCAGTTCTGCATCCCTCCACAACCGTAATCATATCTCTTGCATTCTTTTTTCATTGAATTAAACTACTTGCTTTCTGCTTTTGCTTTCTCCACCCTCTTTTTTCCTCACCGCTGTTTATCACTTCTCCACCGCGGCGCGCAGCCCCGCCTGCGGCCGAAGGCCGCTTCCTCTTGTCTCTCCATTATAATGATTTGTTCCTCTATGAGGGGGGGTTCTTGATTGAATGGAGGCATTGCGCCATAAAATCATCTTCCACGCCCCCGTTTGCGCATGCAAAACTGCCATTTGGCGCAACGCCTCCCTACCATTTAAAAAATTCAGCAGCAGCAGCAGCAGCAAAGCTTCTTGCTTACTGGCTGGCACTCCCATAATGACTGCAGTGCCACCCAGTTACACAAAGCAACGTGTCGCGCTTCCTCATCATTGGCTGTAACTGCAGTCAATTTAGCCACCTAGGCGCCGCGGCGCCCCGTGGTTCTACGAGCGCTTTTGCGAGCGCAAGCGAGCAAAGTGCTCGAAGAGCCTCCGAACGCTACAAAATACACAAAGCTACAAAAACAACGCGGCGCGCAGCGCCGCCCACGGCTGAAGGCCGTTTCCACTTGTCTCAACACCCCACTCTTAATGATTTACAAATGTTTGAGGGGGGTGTTGTTGATTGATAGGAGGCGGTGCGCCAATTAACCGCTCTGTATGCCCCTCTACGCGCATGCAAAACTGCCATTTGGCGCAACGCCTCCCTACCATTTAAAAAATACAGCAGCAGCAGCAGCAGCAAAGCTTCCTGCTTACTGGCTGGCACTCCCATAATGACTGCAGTGCCACCCAGTTACACAAAGCAACGTGTCGCGCTTCCTCATCATTGGCTGGCACTGCAGTCAATTTAGCCACCTAGGCGCCGCGGCCCCCCGTGGTTCTACGAGCCCTATTGCGAGCGCAAGCGAGCAAAGTGCTCGGAGAGCCTCCGAACGCTACAAAATACACAAAGCTACAAAAACAACGCCGCCCGCAGCGCCGCCCACGGCCGAAGGCCGTTTCTACTTTTCTCCATCATAAGTATTTGTTCCTCTATGAGGGGGGGTTTTTGATTGAATGGAGGCGTTGCGCCATAAAATCCTCTTGCACGCCCTCGTTTGCCCATCCAAATTGCCCATTTGGCGCAACGCCTCCCTACCATTAAAAAAATTCAGCAGCAGCAGCAGCAGCAAAGCTTCCTGCTTACT
The DNA here is from genome assembly GCA_003194525.1 of Gracilariopsis chorda. NCBI lineage: Eukaryota > Rhodophyta > Florideophyceae > Gracilariales > Gracilariaceae > Gracilariopsis > Gracilariopsis chorda. The sequence continues at coordinate 122,558 of NBIV01000164.1, forward strand.
GGCTGGCACTCCCATAATGACTGCAGTGCCACCCAGTTACACAAAGCAACGTGTCGCACTTCCTCATCATTGGCTGGCACTGCAGTCAATTTAGGCACCTAAACACAAACCCCTACGGCTCCACATACTCTCGGCGCCGTGGTGCCCCGTGGTTCTACGAGCGCTATTGCGAGCGCAAGCGAGCAAAGTGCTCGGAGAGCCTGCGAACGCTACGAAATACACAAAGCTACAAAACCAACGCGGCGTGCAGCGCCGCCTACGGCCGAAGGCCGTTTCCACTTGTGGGTGCATCTAGAAAATATCAGTTGAACAGCACATCAAAATATTTGGCGCACTACAATCTCATCATTCTACAAAACACTGCGCCAAATATTGGGCCCAAACCGTGCAGTAAACTGCCTGTTTCACCTCCCCGAAGCTCATCAACCACCGTGTAGCTAATTCTATCACCTCCGTTCACTGCCGACCCTTTTGTTAGTAATCATGAAATCCAATGGTTCGTCTGCGACCACAGTACCACGAACTACTGCATTGCCAAGGTGTGTCCTTTTAAAAATTTGCACGGAGTTGTCCCCAACGTGTTTGCATTGCACTTCCATGCGATCCTTTTTGTAATCGTTTACACTTACAAAGCACTATCGCAACGCGTATGGTCGTACAGAAAGCGGCAATGTAAGCCGCGACAGCTGCTTTGTTTGGACTTGAGTGTATGTTGTGGACTCAAGCACAGAGATGAAATCTGAGGGACGGTTTAGAGGTTTGGATGAAACCTCGGAGAGTTCGTTTAGATGTACAATTGTAGTCTAAGGCCCACCAAATACTGAGTGCCTTGGCGGTTCTTTATTGGCTCATATCTCGAGGCCTGGTCAACTGGGAATTCCTGGGCGCACTCAATGCCAGATTCTAGAAGTCACGTAGACGCAGTAGATATTGTCAGGCTTCCCCAACTTTCTGCTGTCCTAGGTGGAAAAGGCTGGGAGGGGGTAGAGTCCCTATGAGATTCGATCTCGTTTTAGGAACCAACCCTCTCTTGCCGCTTCCGTCCACGGCAACAGTCTCCGCCGTGCCGCACCCCGTCTCCGCTGCGCCCCCAACCGCTGCCACTAGAGCTCCAAAGCGTTGCCGCACAACGTCCACCGCACTCTGCGCGCTCGTGCAGTCTTGCCAAGAGCTCATGCAGCGCTACAAACGTCTGCACTGCCACCTCCCAACAGCTACGCTTCAAGATGGCCGCGGGCATCACCTTCATGAACGCTCTGTTGCATCTGGATGGATGGGACGGCGGCGTCTTTCAGTGGATACAAACCCACGCGCCCACCCCATTAGCTCATTTATTGGCTGTTATGAAGGCCAAGGCGCAGCTACAACAGCTCGGGCCGCACCCGTCTCCGCCATGCCAGCTTGTTCAGCCGGCGCGCATCGCGGCCCATTTGGCCGTTCTCTCACCCAACAGTTCCTTCCTGCGCGCTGTTGCGCGCCCGTGCACCCACTGTAACTATTCTGGCGTTGCAGTTCCTCGCGCCGGAGTGCCCACTGGCCCTGCACCACCACCCGCAGTACTGCATCTCTATTGCAACGTATACACGCAAGAAGAAGCAGTTTATCGACGTAATAGGGAACGATGGTAGCAAATATTAATCCTGTCTTTGCAACTCGTCATCTACTGCAGTGGCCACTGCGAGCATAGCACCCATCCAAACGGGATGCTGATGAATCTGCGCCACGAATATCATTCCTTCGAATATAACTTTTATATAAAACACGGGCAGGCGCTCCCAACGATGGTTGAAGAGAGAGCTGCACCTCATTTAATTTCTGGTGGCCATCCGCCAGAGCCATAAGTAGGCCACCAAACTGCGCAACACCGTAACATGGGTTGATGGGGCTGTCCTGAGGCCTGTAACAATACTGTGCTTGAATTGAGAGCGCTTCTTTGACAGAAGGCCCTGCTCCGGAGGCTTCATCATCAATGAAACGATTGCGCTTAGAGGATGGTTCCGGGGAAGAACTGTCAGATATCTCTCGAACAAGTCGGGTGACATTCAAGCATGGATGCTTAGCCATAGTGAGATGGCTGGAACAATGTTGCTGGAATTGTTTGGGGCTAATACCAGATATTATATGGACAAAAAAGCCCCTTAGAAGTATAATAACTTTTGCAAAGTTCGCCCATCATGGCAAAGAGGTGGCCCATGACCAGTTTATTATGAGTTGTTGCTTAGACTTAGTATGAATAACTACATACTATGCGCTTAGCCTAATTGTATATAAAACCCCGAGGTCCGCGGCCTCCGAGCCAACTCGGACCAGACCACTTCTCCTTCCTTTGGCCACGCCCACATTCTCTTAGAGCTCTCTGCTCCTCTTTGTCTCCAACACTACTCTACCCCACTTTTCCCGCATAACAGTGGAGGTCGGTTTCCTACACATGGTGAGTGATTCGGCTGCCTCAGTCTGTTAAAAAATCAGCTGGCGTACTAGTTGGCTCCAAGCCAAGCAATAAGGTTTTGGTCGTGCGTGTTCGGTGCAAACGTTTGTATCCCTATCGCACTAGACCTAAGGTTTTGGTCGCGCATCTGTTGTCACCATTGTTTTTCTCTACCGCTGCTAGTGAGCCGCTGTCCTGTACGCGGTTTTATCATCAACTATTTCCGCCTTGCCTTAGTCGAGGCCATGCATTTCTCGTGTCTGCCGCCGCAGTACTCACGTTGCTATCTCAACACCCCCCGTACTATAATGATTTGTTCATGTATGAGGGGGGCGTTGTTGATTGACGGGAGGTAGCGCCAACGCATTCCCTTGCACTTCCTCTTCAGTGCACGAAATTTCCACTCCTCCCCGCCAGTTAAAAAATTCAGCAGCAGCAGCAGCAAAGCTCAAAGCTATTTGGCTATTCTGTATGATTACTGCTGCTGCTGCTAAGTGGCTGGCACTACAGCACTGCTACCCATCCCATTGCACAGTGATTGGCATTGGAGTCATTTTGGCAGTGCCAGCCAAGTACAATCCACTGTACTCTCCATCCAGACCTGCAGTGCAAGCCAATCACCAATGCACAGGCGCTGAATTGCGACTCGATTCTATATTTACTCTCTACGCCACGCCCCTCATCCCTTTGCAGCCCATTTGCGAGCGATAGCGAGCAAGAATGGCCTGCCGATCCCCTGACTTCACCCTCATTCAGCGGCGCGCAGCATTGCCTGAGGCCGAAGGCAGCTTTCACTTGTCTCAACACCCCGTACCTTTAGTGCAAAACCCGAAGGTTGGGTATCACACTCAAGATTTCCGGTGCCTTCCTCCCTGTGGAGGCAGACCCAGTAGTCACAATCCAGAGCCGAATACCCCAGGTCAAACTGAACAGTTATGAATGACAGAAGTCTCGGGTTAACTTTAATTAGTGCTCGCGACGACGAAGTCGCGCTCACCTAAGTAGGTACGCTACCATAATAAAATATAATAATTTAATACAATAGGAGACACCTCTTCAGGTCCACAAACGTGGTCAGGCCAGTTTTAGGCATCCTGAGGGGTCAACCCAAGTAAAAACATCACAGTAAAGCATGGTGCTGTAGTACACGCGCACATGCGTCCACTCATCCTGCAACCTATTCTAGATTCCTACCTTCCTAGGTGAAACTTCACACCGTACACCATCCCATTTGCATCACCTCGTATGGGTACAACTCATGTACGGTATAGCCGTCACGATAACGGCGTCACACTCCTAGTAGCATCATCGCGATTTCCACACATTTTGCGTTGCACTACATCTCCACGTCCTTAGCCGAGGGTTCCCGCGTTCTTTGAGCGGAACTCGCAGGTGGCTAAGTGCTTAAGTATCAAACTCACGATGAGTTCCTCCGACATTGCGGTTCCTCGCAAATCAGGCAATACACGCCAGATATCCGAAGCGTCAAACCAAGGTGGTGCTGGTCCCTCATCGGGAGTGTAGCAGCCTAGCGTTACTTGATCACCTAGCGATAGATCTTCTGAACACAGAGTAAACAAATTTGTGCTTTCAGACTTCTTCTTCTTCTTTTTACTTCTTGCTTCACACTTTGCGTACTTCATAACCATGATGCATCTCTTCATAAACCGTTAATTCAGTGAACCCGTCAATTCGGTGAATAATTGGGAATAATCCTGGAACCTCCACCCCTATTAGAGTTCTCAATTCATCAATCTCCTTAAGTCCCTTCATATACTGCGTCGCGGTCGTATTAACGTCCTGCGCGATCTCACCAAGTGTGGTTATCCAACTTGCGCATTATCCAAGGTGGATGAGAGAGCCGATTGGGTCCTACGGTGATAAGATATGATCCTGGACCTTGTGAGGTGCTCTATGCGTTCCCATGTATCCTCCTCGGGTGGATATCCATACCAGCCGATGAGACACTGCAGTACTTCCTCACGAGTTTCATGACGTATGCTAGGTTCCGCGACAAACTTCTGTGAATAAACTTCTGTGTTCCCCATCACTATGACGCGTACTATGGGCCGGTGTCTCTTGTACAACCAAAAGTAGGGCTTGGGGCACTTCCAAAGGCGATACTAACCCTCTTGGGGAGCGGTGAGAGCTCCCCGACTTCGTCGTATATTGTCGAGGCGACGATATCACAACTTACGTCATAAACGTCCAAACGGCGGTCCAGGAAGTTCCTTTGAAAGTATTCACTCTCACGAGTACAACGAGCTAAAGTGAAGTTCGTCACGAGCGAATACCCACGGAACAGTGGCCTCGGAGATTCGACAAGTTCTCCTTACCCACGCGGATGTACCGTTGCGATGGTGACACCCACACACTATACCCACTGCGCCAGGGTGGGCGGTTCACCGAACACCGTGCTTTCGCCATCATCTGATTGGTTTGGGTCAAGTCCACGCTGTTAGAACCCAAAAAATTCGGTATTACCCGTGCATGCGGCGCGCCGGCCATGCCTTGCAGGCTAAAGAATTGAGGGAGTAAATTTTCCCGCTGTCACAGTTCTACACCACATTCACCTAAGAGGGTACAACCGAAGCGGTGGCACTCTTTAAAAAAGCAAGAGAACTACCCGTCAAGATGCACCAAATCATCTGCCATGAGTAGGGTACCGTGTGATGACGGTTCACACCCACTTGTGGTCGCTCCGCGCGCGTCACATTCCAGTCGCTTTAGACAAGACTGCATAAGCCTATGCACCAAAAATATTGTTCTTCGTCTGGCGACGACCTTCATCTTTCTTTCGCGGTGCGATTCAACCCCACGATGCGTACAAAAAAAAGCTACAATTGGTACTTCCACAATGTAATGATGCAAACGTCGACAAAACCAATCCAAGTGGATGCAGACAACACCTGTCGTGCAGCGCAAAGACTGCAATCTGAACCAAAAACGGCGATAAACACAGCACATTACTTTCTGCCGGGTGAACGCATTCCGATATCGCAGCATCTGAAACATCATCTGCCAAAAATGTGCGAGTGCAACCAAGCCATTGGTATTCGAAGCAACTTTAAATGCGACACCACGAGGTTGACCAATTTAGGTTGCAATCGCCTTAAGAAACCCCATATTGGTCTGCAGAGAACGTCTTCTCGGTGGGTTGCACCACACCACGAGTGCGATTGTCCTTCTTCGTTGAAGATGAAGGTTCAACCACAGCATTGTTGTTACCAGTAGTGTCTTCCCGTAGTGGGGTAGTCTGATCCTTACTGACGTTACTATCTTTGAATTGAGGCGTAGGATCTCCTACACTTCGAAAGTTCGGTTCCTTAGTAGACGTTCTTCCCTCTGGACCCAACGCAGCGTTGCGACGGGATCCAGCGAGTCGATTTCCCAGTCATGGTGATACATTAACAGCGATTTTACCAGCACCCTCCCCCTCCTTAGCCGGAGCTGGGGCAGCGGAAAGAACCTCAGGTAGGGTTGTTACTCGAGTGAGTACTGGCGGATTATTCCGTTGCATACCACGGGACTCAACGGATTGAGAATCCGATTGCAAAGTTAGATCGGCTAAACCGCGATTGAGTGTGGAAAGAATCGCAGAGCGCGAGGACGTAGAATCCGTATGCTGTGGTTAATCCGATTGCGGTACCTCTGAGAGCGTTGCAGGAGTGATAACCACTTCCATGTTAGGATTAGAAGCGTGGGTGACGCGATCCCGTGATATCCCTTTGTGTGGATTGTTATTATCCAAAACAACTGTGTTCGCATCAGTAGATACCACTCAATAGCCTCCATTCACAATTGGGGAGAGCTTGTGACGGCATTCCTAGTAGTACTCTTTGCGGAAGAATACAAAGTCATTTGTAGCAAAATTTGGAAGAGGTGTACGAACTTTGCTATCGACATTACGCTTGTACGCATCCTGAGCTTTCGTCATAGCTTTTCAAGCCATCGGTACTATCGTTGTTAGCCATCGTTTCCACGATTCACGGTATAAACCTGGCTAAGGGTACTCCGAGAGAGTCGGTTGTGCCTCGATAGCCACGGGTGGTGGGATACGGGACAAGACCAGCTCAAAAGGTGAAAGCGAAGTAAACCGATGAAACTGGGTATTTTAGGCATACGTGATAGCATTGGTGTATAAGTCCCATTCCAGGGGGTGATCCGCCACATAGGATCGTAATGCATTAAGCATTGTACGACTAAATCATTCTACCTGCCCATGACTTTGGGCTTGATAGGTCGTTGTTAACAAGTTCTTGATCGTCAAGATTCGACAGACATCTTGGAAAAACTTAGAAGTGAACTGGCCTCCATTATCAGAGAGCAGATTCACGGGTGGACCGTACACGAAAACCCAGTGAGTGACAAAAGCTTGCGCCACTGCACTAGCAGTAATCCGTTTCAACGACACTGTCCGTACCAGTTTAGAAAACCGTTCGGTTATGACAAGTAAGAACTTGTTTCCTCAAGGTGTTCAAATAGGCTCTCCAAGTATATGGATGGTGACGAATTCCAGTGGTGCCCGAGCTGGGAATAACGTTAACTTCTTAGAGTACTTACGTAGCTTCACGATATTCTTAGCGCACTCCGTACAAGAATAGCGAACTGAATAGCAGTCAAATGCCATAGCAGGCCGGTAGAAGTTCCTAATGAGGGTTAAGTAGAACTTTCGATATCCAGGGTGAGCTCCTAACTTCAACTAGTGGGATATATGTAAGAATCGCTGTTGCAATGAGTGTGGTACCATAATTTTAGTGTAAACTCGACCAGTCTAACAAGATTACCCTCATCATTCGCCACGAATGGTATTCGATCTCATCCATTCAGGCGTGCTCGAATCTACGTGCAGAACGAATCCCATTGTTGTTCACGGATCATCTCATGGGAGCAATAAATAAAAATGAACCAGCCCGTGGTTCTGAGCTTTCGGTAGACAGTGTGTCGTCACATACATCCTCAGAAAGGATTTCAGCACTTCCATGTAGGTCTCCAACCATGAAGCATGGATATCCACGTCTACTGTCGGGTCTGCCTCCGCATTAGATCCCAGTCGGGATAACGCATCGACGTGACCATTACAGGATCCTTTCTTGTATAGGATATCGAAATAGGACTCCGATAGGCGTAAGCGCCAACGCATCAAACGACTGGAAGGTTCGGTGATCTCCAAAAGCCAACGGAGACACGTGTGATCCATATATACCTTAAAGTGAGTATACGTTCAGCCCTTAATTCGACAAAAAACCCAAAATTGACAACGGTGTCCTTCCCCAGTTTGCCATGATTTCTTCCTCAAGAGTGCATATTCTCAAAGCGGCGAGCAATATATCTCGCTTCCTGTCCAAACTAGACCTCCATCAGCAAACCTGAATCACTATTTGAAAAGCGCGCGCTTTCTACGTTCAAACGATGTGTATTTCAGCGCGATTTGCTATCCCGTAGTCTCAAGACATGCGGTCTTTAGCTTCATTGACTACATCAGAGACCAACAACAAGCCGTTATTCGAACGGCAGTATAAAAACTCTTTACAACAAAACAATCAGAAAAGATAATTTCTGGTAAACACAGCATGCCAGTAGGCCAACTGCGTCGCGCTTACGCATCATAGATTTCTCATAATCCAGAATCACAACCCCTTCAACCATCGGATATCCATCTCCAGCTCAAACCAAGTGGGCGCTCTCCCATCTTAACTGCTCAAGAAGAAGGCACCATATCCGAAGCCATAGAATACTACGTCATCTGCGGTTATTGAGGCGCTTCGACGACGCACCCAGATTCATAGAAGAAACCGGCGGAAAGCAAAAGAAAGGCGGCGATTAATAGCTAACAAGGAGCCCAAACGAGACACTGAGTGGCTCATTTTGCTTGTTGGTGAGTGCAGTATACGCCGTAGTCTTTGCTACCGTCTCGCAAACGAAGGTTAGAGCGCCGTCGAGAAAGAGCGAGAGCGCAAGGCTCCGAAGTGCGCACTGCGCTATGGGTTTGTGTGCCAGGAATCGTTGCTCTCGATAGTGACGAAGAGCTGGATGTGATATGGCGTGAACGTTCACTTGCTTTAACGGGCGCATCTTTATTGCCGCTATTTGAGACCGTTGATTTCTGTGCTGTCAGAGCCAGTTTGTTTAGTCTTTTGTTTTGTGAGAAGTAATCGTTTGTTTTGGTTGGAACTTGAGTGGCTGGATGTTGATTGTGTTCCCTATGCAACGGAAGTATAAGAACCGAAATAACTCCATAGGTTCCAAAGATGTTTACGTTTTGGTGGAGGTGCTTACCCAAAAATTCGGAAGTTGTCGAATTAAGGGCTGAACGTCTACCCATACGGTAACCTCGGAGTGTTTTTAATGCCCATACGACGTCAAGACACTCTTTCCCAGAAACCGAGTAGATACGTTCGTGCAATTGTAAGCTTCTTGACCAGTATCCGATGGGATTTCTCACACTGTCTTCTGTGATCTGAAATAATGCACAACTAACCTGGTTATCACTGGAATCAGTGTTTACTTCATAGGGGAGCCCAAGTTTGGGAAGAGCGAAGATTGTTGGTGTGGTAACAGCATCCAGAAACTTGAAAAAAGCAGTAGATTCTCCGTCACCAAAACGTACCAAGCTCACTGGTTGTCCCCTGGTTAATAGCCTGTTAAGGGGAGCTGCGATGTCCGTTAAACCGGGTGCAAAACGTTGGTATACCTTACAAAATCCAAGGAAGGATCTTAGTTCCGTCTGTATTACTGGATGCTTCGCATTCTTAAGCGATTTATCTCGAACTTCATTCACAGAGAGTTGACCAGGACGAATGATAGGTCCAAGGTATTTTTCATAATCTGTAAAGAACTCGCAACTCTTCAACTTAAGAGTTATTCCTGCATCGCGCAGTACACGCATGACATCGCCTACGTTGGTTAAGTGGTCAACTGCGTTATCGGAAAATACGATGATATCGTCCAGGTATACCAAGTAGGTTTTCCACATGAGTCGAGCTAACAATATATCGATAGCACGTTGGAACGTAGCGGGTGCTTTAGTAAGCCCGAACGGCATCCGTTTGAACCCAAACAATCCTTGCTGACTCACAAATGCGGTTTTATCATCCCCTCGGATTGGAACCCGCCAATAACTCCAGGTGGCGTTCAAGGCGGTGAGCAGCGTAGCATTCCCAAGTAAGTCGAGATATTCGTCCATCTCAGGAATTGGCTAAACGTCTTTGACGGTAACCGCATTAAGAAGCTGGTAATCAATACGAAACCTACAAGATCCATCGGTTTTCGGAACCAGCCCGACTGGTGAAGCCCATGGCGATTGAGCGGGCTCTATCACGCCAGCGCGTAGCATCTTCTCGACTTGAGATTTCTCTTCTTCCCAAGTTTTCGGCCCTGCCCGATATAGGTATTGTGCGATTGGCCTTGTATCTGAAAGGAGATCAATATGGTGTTCCGTTATTCCTATTTTTCCTAGGGATCCATCACACATGGATGTAAACTCCCGCAGCGTGTCTTGCAATCTTTCGCGATGTGTCCCAGAGACATGATTTAAATCCCAGTTTTCCAATTCCTAGACAGGGTCCTTCTGTTCACCAATGGGCGGTGCAATACCCTTTTGGGGTTCCATTGGTACTGAATACGAGTATTTGGTCTTTGATTGCGCAATTTCTACTTCGCCAGCACTCTCCCCCTCCTTAAGTTCTACGATACCAACAACCTCAGCAACGGGTAGCTTCGTCGGAGCGAATGCTGCCGGGTACGGAAGAACGGAACCAAGTACTTGGTTTCTGACTAAGCAATGCGTGGTTTGGCCAAAATTAGCAACCAAGACCTGAAAAGGTTTGTCGGGTTCAACCGAGACAATACCATTCGCAAGTGCGAGTTGACGATTGTCGTAAAGTGAAGGTAACGGTTGAATGACGTGCAAACCATGCTGTTTGGTAACAACTGATACCCAGGTCTGTGACTACGGTGGTATTGCAACGGAAAAAGTAAAGGTATTGGTTATTTAGGGATAGATCCTAATCTTATTGATTTCGCCTTAAAAAAAACAGCAAATCCCATAGCAGAATATTCCACATTATAACCCGCTACAAGCTCAGCTTCAGCAATAGGAATGATATTAGGAGCTGCATATTCAATCTGATTATTTAATCGTATAAGTTTTGGAACTTTATTTTTAATTTACTAGACTAGCTGCTAATCAATCTGCAGTTAAAGCTTTGGTAGTTAGTTATGATATGGTACATATTAATATATAATAATTAGGTTTAAATTCTGTTTCCTTCTTATCGTATCCTATCCCTTAATAAATGTCTATAAAAGATACTTGATGCACCATTTGAATGTATGTAGCGTAATAAAAAATCTAGATTTAATCGTGTGGATAAAGTAAAGTTATTGGTATATGGGTTTAAACATATTATTTGAGATTTAGGCTTGTTATAAACCAAAAAATTAGAAATGTTTTTTTTATATTTCGAAAAAATTTTCTTTAAAATTTATATTAATTAAGCTTGCAAATATGAAGCTTCGTGGAGACGCAGAACACCCAAGCCGATGCTCTGTCGCGGTTACCCACAGGTGGGGAAGCAGTCCCAGCGGAGGATGATGAAGTCCCATGTTTCATGGCCATAGACCCGGATGATCTGGAATGTGCCGTTGAGGCTGGCCCAGAAAACTGGGACGAGGATGCTGACTTTGACGAACAACTCGCATCGCGAGATGAATCTGAGAACCCGTTACCGGGAAACTTTGTACCGCTATCACCGGAAGAAATGATCCGAGGACAATTCGGCGACCCATTCTGTACGAAGGTTCGTGCCCGTATCAACGGTGGTGAAGATCTCCCTTTCGGGGTAAACGACAAAGGCTACCTCTTAAGGAAGGTCGAAGCCTGCCCACAGATTATGGTACCTCAATCCCTGCAGTCGCGGGTGTTACATCTATCACACTACGCCCCCATTGGAGGTCACCCAGGTGGCAGGAAACTCTATCTCACCCTGCGAAGGGATTTCTATTGGCCCGCCATGGCGGTGGACTGCTACGCAACCGTGCGGTTTTGTAGCGAATGCGCGAAGAATCGCGTGAAACTCCGCAAAAATGCGAAGAAGATGAAACTATTCCCCGCAAGGGCGCCGCTCGAGTTTATCGCGATCGATATTCTCGAACCACTACTCACCACGAAACGTGGAAACAAGTTTCTACTTGTCATTACCGACCACTTTTCTAAGCTGGTACGGACTGTCCCTCTTCCGAGGATAACCGCTCTCACGGTGGCCAAGGCTCTGGTGACGCACTGGATTTTCGTCTACGGTCCCCCTGTGGAGGTGCTCTCCGATAACGGGAAACAGTTCGCGAGCAAGTTCTTCCAGGATGTTTGTCGCATCCTGGATGTCAAGAACTTGTTCACGACTACCTACCACCCCCAGTGTAATGGGCAAGTTGAACGGTTTAACCGGACGTTACTCGCGGCGTTACATTCCTACGTCGCAGACCACCCAAAGAACTGGGACATGTACGCTGATGCGGTAACCTACGCGTACTACACGCAGGTACACCGGACTACCGGAGTTTCGCCATTCGAGTTGGTTCTATCTAGAACACCCCCGCCTGTGGCGCTGGAACCCCAAGCTACCTTGGCATTTTCCCATCAGTGGGTATCTACCGGCAGCAATGGAAGCAATGGCTTTCCAAGCTGGTCGCCGCTGCGCGGAAGTCTATGGCACGGGCCCAAGCCGCTTACAAGCGAGATTTTGATGCTCGCTTGCGAGGGAAACCGTCCCCGATTCGGGCGAATAACTACGTCTTCATCAGGAAGGAATACTACAACCCGGAACGGGAGAAGCGCCATAAACTCTCGCCTGTGGCGGATGGACCATTCAAGGTCATCTCTGTAAACACCGACACTGTCGTGGTAGAGATGGGCGACACGCACGAACGGATTTCCCGTGATCTTGTTGTCCTTGCCCCTCCTCCCTCGTCAGAGGTAGTCCTGGATCCAGACAACCCCGTTTCTACGAACTCTGCAACACCGGAATCATCCGGGAGTACTAGGCCTACGGTACTACCACACCCCAGCCGGGGACTCTCAGACCTACCGACCCTTTCTGACTCACCGGCTCAGCCGGGTAATTCGGGCCTCTCAGCGCCCGCCCCTACCACGCCCGCCCCCCTGGCGCGAATTCATACCCGCCAGGCGGGGAATGTTATCCCTTCTCCCGCCGCTCCGTCTAAGGAGGGGGAGGAGAACACTCGTTTTCGAGGAACGATATCGCCGTCGCAACGGGAAACAAGGAACATACGGAACACTGACCGTGGAGCACGGAGTATGTCACACGACACTAATCCCCCGTTCTCGGGCAGTACTGCGCAACAAGAACCAGACGCGCAGGCCCCGCAAAAGCGGCAATTATACCGTGCTAAACGGGAAGTTGAAGCGCAACTACCGCACACCCCTGTCAGGGAAAAACGCAGCCAAGCCGCAGTCGAAGCTTCAGGCCCCGGCGTGCAAGCGCCGGAAACGCCTCCCGTCGTCGACGGAATCGAAGCCCCCGCTCCGGGGAATAATTTGCGCCAACCGCCGCAACGCTGCGGCGAAGAACCGAGGAACTCGGGAAAAACGCGCGCCATCGCACGCTCAAAACCGGTGGTACCGGACGGTGCCCCTCCTCATGGAGACGGTGCAGCGCGCTTAAGGGCAATTCCCCTGAAAAGGGTGTCATCGGCACCTGCCCGGCACCCCCCAAAGGGGAATTTTGACCAAAATATCAGTGTAACGGAGTTAGCCCCAGGCAACCCGTCAGTAGCCGGGGACACCACGGCGTCGCCGGAACGTATGGTGCAGAGCGCTCGTGCACCCGGCAGGGAGGCGGAACGCTTACCAATCACCGTGTCGCACGGGACCCCGCAGGGGATGTCCCAAACGCCGTTCCCGCATACGTGGCAAAGACCCCGCAAGCTCGCGGCTCACGAAGAAGACCGCACTCGCGGAGTAGTCCCCCGCCGACTGGAGGTTCGCCCAACCTACCGTGATGACGGGAACAACGACGCCCCTCTGGGGAATGACTTGCCGGTGAAAACCGTGACGCCACACACCCTCTTGAAGGATATCTTCCCGCATGAGCAGCGGCCACTAGGACAGCGCATGGCAACGCCAGAGACATCGCCGACAACCCGGATGGGGAGCAACATATCGCACAGCGGGCAACCCTCGCAAGGGAGTACAACCACCACCCGGCACGGCCGGCAGGTCTATGAACGAGAGTTCGTAGTAAACCGACTTGTCGGACATACCTGGGACCAGGATGGTATTCTACAATACCGCGTCCGCTGGTACGGATATGACCCCAGTGGGGATACGTGGGAGCCAATTGAACACCTCCCACGATCGCAGGTCGTGCGATACCACCGTCAAACGGGAACTGCAGCCCCAGCCATGCTGGTTAATGCCCAAGTCGGGTAAAGTTGCCGCGCGAGCGGAGGGCAGTAAGAAAGGATAGCAAGGGAAAGTCCGTCCAAGACGGGGAATTCTAATTGGAAATCACCGTCCGAGACGGGAAAGTTTACCTAGTGGAGCAGCAAGCTCCATACTACACTACACTAACTGGCATAGCCAGGGAAAGAAGAACCAGGAAACTGGACTAGAGGTTTCACTCACCCCCATCGTCCGGGGCGTAACCACCAGCGAGGCGGTAGGCCAACGCGTCTGCCATAGTGGTGACATCCCCCGATACCTCGGCAGCGCTCAGACCGGCACCCCGGAGAAAACGTGCGATGATCTCGTTTTCATTCGCCGTCACCCCGCTGGGGATGGAAGGTCCGGCACCTGCCGCCGAACGGTCAGCAGCCGGCTCGGCCGGAGATACCCCCTCTGGGAAAGCTTCCGCGCTAGCGCCGGTTTCCTCTACGCCCATCTCCCCGGGTTCTTCCGGTTCTTTATCGACCATTGGGTCATCCCCGCCGTATGCGCGGTAGTAGTCGTCATAATCTACGTACCCAACAGGGTGGCCTTCCGGCACATGCCGGGGCGTATCGCGAAGCTCGCGCGCCTCCTCGGAGGAAATTTCCCGGAACTCCCAGGGGTCGAAGTAGATAAAATCCCCCGCAAGGGCGGTGTTTCTACCGAGTCCCAGACCACCGGTGTTACCGCTGCCGCCATCCAGACGACCGCTTTGCTCCAGCGGGACCTGACTCCAGCTAACGCTGTCGATGTACCCAAGTAATTGGAGGACCTCTTCATTGTTGGCCTGGCCCCCAATGGGGATGCGAAGATCCAAATTGCGGATCGCTGCCCGCACACGCGGTGGGAGGAACCAGAGACGAAACTGGTCGTACGCCTCGTTGAGGATATAAGCCGCAGCGCGGGCCGCCCACTCCTTAACCACTACGGACCACAACCCCGACCGAGGATCCTGCATGAGCAGCGAACCGAGGTACGTAAGTACCGGCGGGAGTTCTATGTAGCACCCCCGGCAGGCTTCATGGAAGCGCCACCACTCGGGGAGTGCTACATACCGACCTAGTTGGTGAGGCGGTGCAATCCGCTCTATCTCCACGTTCTGATACGGGATGAAATACCCGAATCGGGATCGCCAACGCCGCTCATAGCGGATGAAGTCCTGGAGGAAGGTTGACCGGTATTGCCGGGAAACATAGGAGAAATCCGCCCGAATAATCGGTCGCTCCCAACAAAGGGCTTTTTGCCGCGCTGCGGGGAAATTCCTCCAAGCGAGGGTCTCGAGGCGGAACAGGTTGTCGCCGTACCCAATCTCCCCGCGAGTGCGGAAGTGGCTAACGTCGAAGCCAAACTCCGGTGGGACCGGTACATCGAATGGAGCCCGGCTCTGCCGTTGGTATGCCATGCGCGTCAACGCGGTCTGCGCCGCAGCGACAGTCTCGCCCGAATTCCTTCGGACGTGGTGACGCGGAATCGCAATCCGGTGACGCCAATCCCACGATGTGGTGACTGCCGTGGGCAGATCCCCCGGAAGGGTGTCTGAGCCATCCGTATAAGCGGTGACTAATCTCTCATTGAGGACAGCGACCGGGTGAAACCACGGGGCAAGGCGCAGGCGCGACGCGTGATTCCAATTCATCGGCTTAAGCCCCACCAGGGTGTTGTAGGTTGGCCAGTTGAACGCCGGAGCGGTTCCGGAGGACCCCACCGAAGGTGGTAGTGCGAAGATATGGTCGGCTGCAGCAGCCATACTCCCCGGTTGTACCGGATGTCGATCGCCCTGAGGCAGGGGAACTGACTAGAAACCGGTGGTGTATTGCCCGAGAGGCCTCGTAGGTTGGCGGTGGTTGTTGATGTTGTTGTCGTTGTTCATTTTTCCCTTTTTGAGGGTGGCTGTTGTTGTTGTTTGTGCGCTCGATGACTCTGGTGCAGAGGGATTTACCGGAGAACCGGAGACAGAGCACGCGCTTTTATCACCCATTTTCGTCTGGGACTCCTCCGCGTCCGCGGTCGTTTTCCCGTCTCAGGGGGGGGATATGAAGTGCAACGCCCTCAGGGAGGGATTCCTGGTACTTGATCGTTTTCCCGATATTATCGGTTGTGTAGTGTGTATATGAACTACGCCCCACAATGGTGGGTATGGAAACGTGGGACACGGTTTTGGGTCAATTGGCGGTTGGCCACAGTAGTGGATGTTGCCACGAAATGTGGAGTATTTTAGTTGATTTTATTTGTTCTTTTCACACCCATTTCTGGGAATCTAGTACTTAGTGCGACGGCGCACTGCCGTCGCACCAGTAAACCTTCCCCAACAAGGGACCCCAACCTGGGGAATTGGCTCTAGTTGTTACCGCTTGCGCGCGTGCTCTACACCTCCTTGGAGGGAAACGCCGTGAACCACGGGACATCTAATCCCCTTGCACATCTAAAGGGACCAATCACTGGGAGTCATATTATTCCAATTGCATTGGTGTTTCGCCCTGTATAGGGATATTGTTACCGGCATTGCTGTTCGCCCCCATCGCTCTCGCGACTCACTTCGTCCTCTCTTCCTCCTCTTCGCCCTTCCTTTTTCCCCTTTTTAGGGTAGCACCTACCGCTACCCGCGGCTCTCGTGTGCGCATCCGCACACACACCCCCACTTACGTGGAAACCTACCTCTGGCGAGGACGCATTCCCGCTCTCGCGGATACCGATTCTTGTCCTAAACCCTCTTGCGCTATTCTCGAAGGGTGGCCTCGGTCTCACAAACCGGCTCCGCCGTGCCACCCCTAGAGGGGCTCTACCCAGCTGGGTTCACCTCCACGGCGGAAAGATCCCGAACGTCTTTCGGTGTTTCTCCCCTCTGGGGCGTTGCACCACACTGATGTGGTGGTATTCTCGGTTGTTGGTAGTACTGTACTGTCGTCTGTACGGTCGACGAGTGTCATTGTGATGGTGGGGTGCCGGTCCGTAGTCCTCGGTGAATGTAAGAGTTGTGGATACCGATGGGCTTGGCGTGAGAAGCGGTTGGTATAGGCTGAAAAGTTGCTTGAATGTTCGTGTAAACGTCTTTATGTTGGTAGGTTTATTTGCGAGTATAGGTCCGAGAACTGTGGTGATGGTGGTGTTATTGCGGAGGCCGGCAAGGAAGTCTATGGTTGTGCTTTCGTCTGTAATGTCCGGATATCGGGCTGCTATCATCTACTGACGTACCACTGTGTGTTGCTTGTTGTAGTCGTCTTTAGTGGTGTCAGTGTTGAAGTTGATGCTCTCGTCTTTCGTTTTAAGGAATTGATGATCTTCTTTGGAGAACTGGGTAATGTGACTGATAATCTTTTGTACGAGATCGTGTGGCTTTGGACGATCCCCTGGGACTATCAAGAGACCTAGAATCTTTGATGGCACGCTGCTAAGGACTGCGGCTAGCAAGCGATTCTTTCTATCGTAATGCTGCTGAAGTGCTTCTGCTGCCTCTGGGTTAGGCGACTTGTGCTCGAGATGGTCAATGGCTTGAATAGTCCCAGTACATGTTTGCAAAGCGAGGTACCAGGGTGTATAGTTAGAGACATCTAGGTCAGGTACGCGGTGAATTTTGTCGGTGTTCATATTGGAGGAGGTTAGTTTAGAGGGAATGGGAGATGATGTTGAGCTGGGTGGTGAGTTGTGGACGCTGTGTTGCGTGGTATCTTTGGGAATGTGCTTGTCGTTTGCGTTTTGTATTGCGTTTGTGTATAGGTTGAGAATGTAGGGGTCTTGGCGGAGAGCCCGTCCTTGTCGGCGGGCGTGACGTTCGGAGTTCGTTGTGAGGTGTGGGATGGGAGAGAGAGAAGTTGGGTGCTACGAGGTCATTCGTTGCGTGAGGCCCATAACCTGTGAGTCAAAGGTCCTAACTCTCGTTTACTTGGTTGTGCTGCTGCCTTGACTTATATATCTAATCTCCACTGTAATGCTGTTTGACATAGCGCACATGAAATCTAACTACGTTTACTACACGTACTCATACATTCCCAACCTTTCTCGAACGGGGCATCCATGGTTCCCTTCGCTCATGATGAATTACGTCAACCGCTGCCTACCATCGACTGCCTATTTCGAGAAGAACCTCCTCCTCCATTGCTGGTGCGAGGATCATGATTCCTCCGGGCGTGCTGCCTTTCAGTGGCAGGGTAAGTGCGCACAGATCCAGGCAAGTTACGAGTTGCGCGTAATGCGACAGCGATACAGATGCCCTCTGCACATCCTTGTGCACTTCTTCCTTGTTGCTCGGAGACGTTATCACCGGCAAGATCAACGCGTCCACCTCGCTCCATATCCTCACGTCCACGATAGTCTTACACTCGTCTAGTTTGCACAACGCACGACCCAACGCTGATACGGACGTATGCCGCAAGGATGTCATCCGCTCAACAACCGTTGCCACTATGCCGTCCACAGGATTCTGCATCACGTCATGTAGCTCACCTAATTTAAGATAGTTCAACGGATAATCGTTACATAGATCTGCAGCGGTTTCAAACGGCGTCATGTCCACTGGCTTGAGGACGAAATTTCCGTTCTTGAGGTGTTCAATGGCCATGTCGTATGCGGATATCGAGTCCTGGATTGTTCGGGCATTTGATGATGAGAAGCCCGTTGTGCATACTCCAATGGCCAGTTGACCAAGTTTGCTCCTGGTTTGACATCTTTCTCCCTTGTTCAACAGTGACCGCAAGACAGCCTCTGACTGGTCACGGGCGTTGAGGCAAACCTCGTAGACAGGTTTTAAGTCTGAAGCCGTATTTGCGTACACTGATAGGCAATCAACAGGACCAGGCTGACAAGGTATCAGCCCTTCCGAAGTCTTGATTCCAACGATGGAGGTCAGTGCAGGGGCCGTCGTTGTGTTTCCGTTTCGGTCTAGTACCAATGCAAAGCTTGCCACTTGCTGCAAAACTGCCACAGCAGCAGAACCATTCCCACCACATACATGGCCCGGATATACTGGATTGTCCAAGACATCACCTCCCGTTTCGCAATGGGTGTACCCAATGTTCAGCTGATCTACAGACGTCTTGCCCACAAAGACGGCACCCGCTTGCTGCAACGCTTCCACAACTAACGACGATCGCTTCGCAGCGTAAGAAAGCCCATCTATACCAGCATCGGTTTCGTAGCCTTCCACGTCGATGTTCGCACCAGTGGTGAATGGGATACCGAACAATGGCATGTATCGCTTTTCGTGCCTTCCGGTGTCTAGAGCTTCAAGTTGAGATGACACATGGCGCTCTGTCGCGAGTGAGGTGAAAACATTCCGAATCTCTTTTGCTCTGTCCATCGCATTGTCAACGACTTGCCTATGAGTAATGATTCCAATACTGTACAGATTGCGCAGGTGCAGTACATCGCATTTCGTCGTAGATGATGTCGTCGAGGGTACCAGCACGCATAGAAGAGTTTCGGGTGATACTACATCTCCCTTTGCTACACCGATGCTTCGTATCACTCCAGTGGCAGGTGCTTCTACATCGATTTCCACTTTCATACTCTCAAGCGCGAAAAGAGACTGCCCTTCTTCAACGTTCTCACCTTCCACAACTTGCACTGACCATACACTTGCGGACATGCCAGCCCTGATTGCAAAATGGTGATCCGGTAATTCATCATCGCTGGGTGCAGTGCTGATGGAAGCGGTCCCTGTATCCGATGAAGCCTTGCCTCGGCTGGCATGGTCTGCAGCGGCGCTGCTTTGTCCTTCTCCGTCTGCTTCCCACCTGGCCCTTTCCTCTGCGTACGCAGCTTGTCTCTTCGTTTCAAACTGTTTGATGCTGGCTCTGTTCTCTTCGCAAAACTTCAAATACTGCTTATAGGAGAAGGTGTCATTCGTAATCTTGATTTCGTAGTGCCCTTTTAAGAACTTTGAGCGAATCTCTTCCAGTTCCTCATCGCTCACCGAGAAGAAGGAAATTCTGTCGAAGAACCTTAGGAGCCATGGTGTATCTTTGGGAGCCCCACGAGCTATTTCAGGGACGTTTCCATAATTGTCCCAGATCGGAAGTGTACGGCCTGCAAGTTGGTATCCGCCTGGGGAGTCCATACCATATATGCACAGGTACGCACCACCGATACCCACCGCGCCTTCGGGGGTGTAAGTACGAGCAGGGTTGTACTTGGACGTCACCATTCTGTGACGGGGATCAACTGGAACAGCACAAGGAGCACCGAGGTACACATCGCCGAGGCCAAGGACCATATACTGGGCCGACGTCAAGACCTGCTCCACCTGTTGTATGCTGTCCAAGCCGTTGATTCGTCGAATGAATTCTATGTTGGAGGGCATATAAGGGGCGTTGGGTCGCACCGATCGAAGATATTGGCTTTGGGCCTGGGTTGTCCATCTATCAGCGAACGCCAGTGGGAGTTCAAGTTTACGCGAAGCCACAACGACGTCCTCAACTGAGCCCAATGTTCCATTCTCCAGTTCAGTGAGTGTCTGTATCAGCGCGATAACATGTATCTGGGTAGGGTCGTACTTGATCAGAACGGATCGCACGCCAGGGCAAAGCTCTTTCACAAAGCTTTTCTGTTTCAGCTCTTCCATGAGCATATGCACACGGAAGCGGTATGAAAGATCGAGCTCGATGTCTCCATATTCTACAAGAACGTGTTCATCTCCCGACATGCGGTACTGAACTTTAATTTCGGCGCTGTCCCCTTTGGCTGGATCTAGACAAGCAAGCACGGCGGGTACGTCTCTGGGTTCGCGCTCGGTGAGCCATGACGGAGACCATTTGGCAGCGGTTTTACGCAGCCCGTCAAGATCATATACGCGCACGGCGTCCCAAGCCGCCCGCGTGCATGACATGGCGTATTGCGCCTGATCAAAGTCGACCTGCCTGAAACGGACCGTCTCGCCAGCTGATGCCTGAGCTACCTTCCATATCTCTGAGGTAGCCAACGTGATTGGGCACACAAAGCCACCCAGCGAGGGACCGTCGAGCATAAGAATGATGGGCGTATTCCCGCTGAAGTTGACGGCTCCAGGTGCGTACGTGTAATCATGAAGGTTGGACGGATGCAGCCCGGCAGAACCTCCATCACTACGAGTCCACTTCGGAGTGGGACCGATCAAGCGCGCGCCCAGTCTATTTGTGGCGTGATGAACAGAGTAGGACGCCGTCCACAACTCGTCTAGGGAACCCTGCTCAAGGAAATCAAGCGACGAGTGCGGACCGCTGAGGGCGGCGACGGTCCATTCTGCTGTGGCGTAGTTGGGTACAAAAGACGATGGTAACCGCTTGCCAACAGGCCATCGGAACAAAAGTCCGTTCTGTTCGGCCTGGGTGTAGCGGCTTTGAGGATCGTTTTGAACTGGGAGCAAGTCGCCTGTGACAAGAAACGAACCTGTCAAGCCGCCGAATCGACCTGTAGGGAAGGTGGAGCTGCTGCCGAGGTACTTGGGGGCGTCAAATCCCCCGCGTACGGCGAGATAAGCAATCTTGCCACCGTGCGGTGAGGAGGAGGTTTGGGCAGCGCGAGAGATGGTCAACACGGAGCCTGATGGAATTCTGCATGGTGTCCACGTGGGAATGCTTTTACCGTCCTCAAGAGTAGGAGCAAAGTTGCCGCCTGTGATTGCTACGACCACATCGCAATGGAAGAGAAGCGTGGGACCGGAAACGGTGATCTCGAGCGCGGTGGCATTGAGCGAATTGCCGACGAGCGCGTTCGCCATGCACATGGCGTAGGCATCCATGGGACCGGAGGGACTGACACCGATATGCCAAAAACCCACTCGACCAGGGTAGTCCTGCAGGGAGGACTGAAGGCCGGGTTTGAGGACCTCGAGGGCGCGCATGGCCGGACGGAAGGTGTTCAACAAGCCGGTAGTGTAAGATCCGGTGAGGAAGGAAGGTTGGTGAAGCGTTTGTAACAGGAGTTCCACATTGGAGGATACGCCGCGTACTTTGGTTTGTCGTAGCGCGTTTTGCAAGGCGAGAATGGCGAGGGGACGTGTTCTACCCCAAGCGAGAACCTTGCCTAGAAGCGGATCATAGTGAGGCGGTATGAAAGTCCCGCGCTCGGCCCAGGCGTCAACACGAATTCGAGAGGACGTTGCTGGACAGACGGACTCGACGGGCCATTGCATTTCGGACAGGGTGCCGGAAGAAGGTGCGTACGAAGCTGCGGGGTTCTCAGCGTAGATGCGAGCCTCTATGGCGGCACCTTGTTCAGTGATGGGGGTGGAGAGATGAGGCTTGACAACGTCGACACCGGAAGCTTGTAATAACATGTACTGGACGATATCTAGAGCTGTAACGAGTTCTGTGATTCCGTGTTCCACTTGAAGACGGGTGTTAACTTCGAGGAAATACCACTGACCAGAATCTCTATCAAGGATGAATTCGACGGTACCGGCGGATTTGTAGTTGTGTTGAGCGCAGAGAGTGGCGGCGGCTTGACGAAGTTGAGTTCGTAATTGAGGGGACAAATTGGGGGCATTGGCTTCTTCAATTAGCTTCTGACGACGTCTTTGAACAGAGCATTCGCGATCACCCAAAGCGAGCACATTTCCACGTCCGTCTCCGAACACTTGAACTTCAATGTGACGGGCGCGTTCGATGTAGCGTTCGACGTAGACTTGGGTGTTGGAGAAGAGTGACTGACATTGTTTGATGACGGAGTGGTAGGCACGTGGCAGGTGGTTTGCGGAGGTGGCTACGGCTTGACCCATGCCGCCTCCGCCCGCTGAAGCTTTGACCAGGACGGGGAACCCCAACGAGTGAGCAGCTG
Organism: Gracilariopsis chorda; assembly: GCA_003194525.1. Lineage (NCBI taxonomy): Eukaryota > Rhodophyta > Florideophyceae > Gracilariales > Gracilariaceae > Gracilariopsis > Gracilariopsis chorda. The sequence goes on from NBIV01000164.1 coordinate 145,180, forward strand.
CAAGCGCCTGTTCGACGGTGGAGACGGGTTCGCTTCCCGGGATGACGGGGACTTTAGCGTCAATAGCGGCGCGCCTAGCGTCGTGCTTGAGTCCGAAAAGGCGGATGAGTTGCGGGGAGGGGCCTATCCATTGGATTCGGTGCTGCACGAAGGCGGTTGCGGCTTGGGCGTTTTCAGCGATGAAACCGTACCCAGGCAGGACTGCATCGGCGTTGAAGTGTTTTGCAGCGGCGAGTAGGGAGGGGACATGGTTGTATGAGGAAGGGTCTGTTCCGATGCAAAAGGAGTGCGTAGCGGCCTTGACGTGAGGGGAGGTGGCCTCTTCGGAGACGAAGACGGCAACGGAATTGAGGGCGAGCTGATTGGTGGCGTGGATGAGGCGGAGGGCAATTTCGCCACGATTAGCGATGAGCACCGTACGAAGCGTACGGTGTTCCATAAGGAGAGGAGAGAAAAGGAGGGACGGTAGTGGGAGGGGGGGGGGCTGGAGGGCGGGAGGGGGGGTGGGGGGGAGCGCAACGTGCGAGGTGGTGCGTATGCGGGTGTGTGGTGAAGCAAGCATTAAATGGGCGGCTCATCGTGCACGTGCACGTAGATGCGCAGTTGATAAAGAACGTGAAACGAAATGAACAAGCGTGGCGCCGGCATCGTCTGTCACGCTTGCGCAATTGAACGCACTGTACCCGAACGCTGATTGGACGTGCAAAGCGTGCTGCAGCTACTCGAGCACTTGAACTCTCTGCAGGACCGCGGTCTCCGCGCTCGCCGCCTTGGGAACAGCCAATTGACGTACGTGACACCCGCGTGATGCGCCTCGCGTGACGTGGCCCTCCGCGTGGCCACGTGGCGCGGTCCGCACCGCTTGGCGTGTGCCGCGGCATTTGCTTCCGTGACCTTTACACTCCGCACTCCTCTCTCAACTTGCCCGTAAAAAGTTTCTTCCACAAGCATCTACAAGCGCAGCCTTCCAAGCGTTACCCTTGGTAGACCGCTAACCCTTTACCATAAACGCTTCCGCAAACGCCAACCCGCACGCACCGCACCGCTGGCCAACAGCAGCTCTTCCTATGCTCATATATAACGCCGTGGTATCTGTCCTGCCGCAGGGCCCTTCGTAACAATCATATTCATCACACTCATTTCTTTGCCGTTCCAACCTTGCACTGCACATCCGCCACATTCGCACTCAACACTCATCTGTTGCAGGATACGCAGCACGTGCTCACGCCCACACCCCATTCCAGTACAACGTACATCTCCCTCAACCTCACCCATTCAGCGCAGTGAAAATCGTTCCAACAAACACTGAACACCAGCGAACGTACAACCCGTAGCGATTTGCAGACAGCACAACGGACCAAAAACGACAGCCCGAACCTCTTGCCCATCCGAATGGCCATGTATTCCACCCCGACATTCTTCATGTTTGTAGCCCCCCCCCCTTGGTGGCCCGCACCAGCACATGCCCTGTCTCACCTTGAGCCCGGCCGTGTGCGGCTGCGGCGCGGTGAGACGCTCAACTATTACTATCAGTATAAAGTCCAGCACCGATACCTTTCTCAGATGCCGCAAGCAAGCCACCCCAAATCAGCATAGAACGATCAAATGAACCCAGCAAAATATATGCGTTCTTTAAGACCAACGTGACGCAGCGCTATGAACAGTTTCTAAGCTCAGAAGCCACAATACTTTTCAGAGCAATGTTGTCCAGCTTCTATAGCTTTGTACCGTAGATGCCAAAACAGAATGGAAATTTTGCACTCAGCGATAGGTAAAGAGCAAGGACAAAGGATAACTTCTTCTCGCGGTTCCCTTCTGGTCATCGCCGTCATCGTCGCGTGGTTATGATTACGAGAACGAGTACAAAGAGAGGAACTACCTCAGCTCAGCTTTAATGGCAGAACAGAAAAGCAAAGCGAGCTTTCCTGCACTGTAGTGGTGCCTTCCGCTGTGTGGTGGATAACAGTACAGCAGAGCAAACGGAGTTCGCCACGGTTAAGATGGGTAAGGCAATTGATGAAAACACTTTCGTCTCATCAATTACAAGTTTTCAAAATGAGAACGTGAACAGTGCAGACAAACCTACTTTGACTGCACGCTGAAGAAAGAAATAGAAAAGAAACTGGCAAGCTCGGCCTTCCATATCTGCCCACGTTTCACTTTCAATCCAGCCAGAATCCAGAATGTGGAGTTCCAGTACACTCCTTGTTCCAAAGAAGAAACTGATGAAGTCAAACAGGAAGCAGCGGAACCATTGCTGGGCACACTGGAACCAGCACAATGCGAAATAGGAGCGATGACTCGGTGGGAGAGCCATCAGGACAACCAGAAAACACGGAATCCCGCATTGCACTGGAGTTGACGGATGGTTGGTTTGCAGGCAGCGCTGGGACGTTTGTCCGATCTATGACAGCACACCCCCAATGCCGCCAGTTTTATGATCGGTATCGCCGAGTGCCAGATGTGGTTGTATATTATGACAATGAGTTTATCATGGCCTGCTCCTATTCTAGATGCCCAAAGTATAATTGATGCGGACGGGCAAATATTGGGCTATCAGCTTCTTTCTGTCAAAAAATTAGGAGCTTCAGCCTACATTGTCTACAGGGATGAGAACAGTCTTGGACAAGAAGAGGCTATACTCCCGGCTGGAGTACAAGCATCTTCGTTTGCCACAGAGGTTATCGCTGCTAAGCATGCGCTAGAAAAGATTTTGTACACACGCGAACAAGGAAGGAAAAAAGGTTTTAGATTGCTAACGGACTCAAGGAGTATGGTCGATGGGTTACAGAAATCGCCTCGGAAAATACCCTCTTCGGTTCAAAATGTATCACAAATCCTAAGTTCTATGAGCGAAAGAGAGAACTGTTCAATCTGCATCGTTTGGATACGCGGTCATTGCGGTCTCCCGTGAAATGAACGGGTGGACCGCTCTTTAAAAGGAGTGCTCAAACCTTGCAAAGCAAGGTTTTAGCACCCCTTTTAAAGATCAAGTTAAAGTACTGGTCTACTTTGAGGACGCCAAAACCCGAATAATGGCTGTCTCGAGAGCCAAGCCTTTAATCAATAAGGTCCCAGAACAATTACAGGACATCATATTGTCGCAAAAAGGCAGAACTCACGCTGTTTCAGACCTACGCAAGACACACTCCGAAGCTTCATCCTGTCTCTACTTACCTAGAAGGGAAACCGTCACAATTCGACTGCAACACACACGCTACCAACAGTGCTGAGCACTTTGCGCTACGCTGTGTTAAGCGGACGGCATCTAGAAGACCCGAGCCCCCTGTCCCACCAGAAAGAAGAGGTAAGACTTTAGCGGAGATAGTCCGCCAGTGGCACAGAAGTTGCTAGCTTTTCTTGGGAGGGAAAGGTTTTTTCTCATGAGAAACCACTATTAATATGCACCAGGCATATTGAACCCACAATAATGAAAAAGAATAAGACTGCACTTTAATTGAGCGTAATACCTTTGCATGGGAAGAGGCCGAGTGCAACCATATCTACACTCGCGTAAAGGGTAACATATGATGTACAAGTCGTGAAATTGAAACCCTCTTATGTCCACACTAGAAGGCCTTTTGGCATCGTAGAAGCTACGGAGCAGCCAGTCAAACCAAAGTATACACATCGTGGGAAGAAGGCAAGCACTCGTCGACTCAGGGCATCAAAGTTGTCGTGGCCCATCTGGAATCACGGTGCTAAATCGCGTTGCGCTGGATACCGTTTTGGTGAGGAACCACTGCAAGGTACTAGCGAGTCCCGCTCAGGGCACATATTGAACACTGAAAAAGTTCTTCGCGCTCTGTGAGTATTCCATTGTGCTTGTTCTGGCAAACTCCCGTGCGGAGGTTCACAGGAACACCACACCGAGCTTAAAAGGCAGCTGTTTGGTACATGCAGTGGTATTCGTCAACATCCTCGTCCTCTTCCACTTCCATATCCTTTGTGCTATTATTCCCATCAATATGTGTAAGCGCCGAACCGACAAGCTTCACAACCACTCGAGAGTACTCAGAGTCCGGGGGACTCCAGAGCACTTCCCATCGAACAGAACTATCAGCTACAGTTTCAAAATCGCCTCCGGAAACCACTTCGCCCCAGCTAATTCCGTACACCTTGCAAACTTGTCTCTTACCCACTCCGACAGCGATTTCGCGAGTTTGATATGGTCCCAATGTCTTTTTCGTTGGAGCAATATATGAATGAAATCCGTCCGGAAAATACCCACTCTCGGTCTCGACGAGCCATCTCCCCTCGTTCACCCTGACCCGTAGCGCAATGACGCGTGAAAACTCTGAATCTGGTGTACTCCAGCACAGCTCCCACTTGTGGGATAAGTCTTCCACAACGTCGAGATCACCACCCTCACAAACTTCGGTCCAAGAGTAACCAACATCGTCTCCAACTTGGTAGTCAAGTATCTAACGTGATAATCCAAAAATTGGATGATGACTGCTTCTTCTGTCGAGGTAGTCAGTCACATTCCCCATTATGGCAAAATAGTCAGCCGCAAATACGCTCCTGCATTCACGTGATCTGCTCTCCGCCATGAAACGATACGTTTACAGTTCGTAATAGCGCTCAAGCTCCAAATGCATCCGAAAAACTCTTCGTGGAGAGAGAAGAATCACTGATGTTATGCGTGTGGGAATGCATTCGAGAATAACAAGGAACATCTGGTATGTATAACACTACAAATTAGTCGAGCATAATAGAGTAACATATGTAGCACAGTGTGGCGCGCACGAACTCGCTGTTAGTTTCTGTCGGTTATCTTGAGCGCCGTGGAGCCAGTGCCCCCAACTTCTAATTAGAATGTTGGAAATCTACACGACTTTATTAAAGCCGGGGGGACGAGAGGAGAGAGAAGAGCGCCTCATCGATCCATTGGCCTTTGCGTGCTGCTCGTCTGCGAACGAATCGCGCGAAGTCCCGCGAATCCGCAGAGTTATAACTTTTCTGCAGGAAGGTTTGTGTGATTTTGCGCTTTACGAGAACGCAGAAGAACGAAGCCACGGACTCTGAAGTTCACGTGCAGCAGACTATTGTGGTGGAAATCGAGGCCCCGCAGCTATAGCAGATCGATGTAGCCTCAATTGCGCAATTCATGCGCAAGCGCAAGCGCTATGAAGAATAGATCGCCGAAAAGAACAAGGACGGTCTCAATATCAATCCAGTGTCACTAAAGATGAGTGTAACTGGAAGTGTATTGGAGACTACGCTTGAGGGAAATTTTATCGATGCAGCTTCTCTTAAGGACGTCAACGACGATATGATTGAAAAATATCTCCAAGAAGAGTCGAAAATAGCTCAAAGCAAGATTCAAGTTGATCATTGCAACAAGATTATCAAAAACGTCAAGATGGACATGGATATTGATGATGCTCAGGGAAGAATCTACAACTTGGTAGTAAAATAACTTAACGCTCTCCATTATCATGGCAACAGTGATTTAATAACGAAAAATATTGATGTTGCTATCAAACACATTCCCGAGCTCGTACTTCCGCGTCGATTTCAGGATCACATGGAATCGACTCTGCAAATTGAATCGCATGCTGGCCTGCACAATAAGGAGTTTGGAGCTTTCGTGAGGCGACTGGCAGAAGAGGCAGAGAAGTATGAATATGTGCATCGCAACCAAGCAGATATCATAAATGACTCAACGCTTTATATCGACCAACAGCCTACCATGCCATGAAACAAGCGGAAGCTAGAAAGTGAAGACGATATTGGAAATGTTAAACCCAAACGAGAAACACCTTTCTGCTTGAATACAGCGAAGTTTAAGGGAAAGAGACACTACATGCGTGACTGCCAGAAATCTACAGCAAAAGATGTCAAGTTGCTGATGAAAGCATTCAGAGAGAATCGAAAGGCGTAAAACAAAGGCTCAGGTTCTGTGAAAGAGGTTTGTGACGATGAGCCTCTATCCTCCACAGTCTTCGACGCGTATTTCTGTAACGGTTAACTTGAGACATAAGTAACTGCAGACCAGGGTGCTTCTGCAAAATTCCTACCAAAGGATGTGTACGACCAGATTTGCAAGCTCGAGGGTGTGAAGTCTATTCATAAGCTCGCACGACAAGCCACACTTGATATCTTCAACAAGTCCGCTCCACCAATCACATGCGATCTCAAAGTCACTGCGGACGTGATGCTAGAAATCAGTCATGGCAAGAGCATGATCTTTCGCAATGTGGATTGGTTGGTGGCGAATGAGCAGACATCTGGGATTGTGATAGGCAGACAGCTTTTGAACGCTCTAGGTTTGAACAACAGCGTACTGCTCGCAGCTGCAATATCTAGCGTCGGACAGGATGTTGATATCCCAATACTGTACGCATCATCGAAGATGGAGCTCGAAAGACACCAAGATAGCAACAAGATCTCCCTCCTCTCTACAAAAGAGCAGAGGATAGTGCACGGTGCCGTGAATGTAGTGCACGCCCTTCTCAATGGGGGGGATTCCAGGCACTGGTTCATAATTTCCGATACATCGCGGATGGCACTTACTACACTGTTATGAACAGGAGCAATGCGGCGACAGTGGGCATACACGTGGTGCACGGCATAGCCGGAATGCGCCGTGGCAACGGCTCGCTCACGTGTCACACGGGTGGTGGTACAGTAGTGGATACATGGTTAGAAATATTCTATTTATTTATTTAGTTGTTTAGTTATTACACTGGGTAGTCTACTGTACTTAGTGTAGCGGCAACCGCCGCTGCACCTCAGTAAACTTCCCCAACAAGGGTGTTCCTGCTTAGAATCTTCCGGAAGGAGGGTGTCTAACCAAGGACTTGGCTCTGAACATTCATGCCTTCGGCGGTACTCGACTCCACCACGGAGAGGTATCCCGCTGCATACGGTTTGTTCAACCCCCTTGCTCGCTTAACAGAACCCATTTCTGGGATACCAGTCTACTCACAGTTGTGGCTTCGCCATGTATACGGTTTCATCCGGCCCTGCCGACATCCATCGAGTCCCTCTTGTGACTCGCCCCCTTTTCCCTCACTTCCCTATTCCTTTTCCTTTTCCTTTTCCCCGTTTTTGGGTAGCCCCCGCTATCCGCGGCTCACACCGACTCATTGTCGTGTGCGCCACCGTTTGGACTCGTGCCTCCTACTTGGAGCAATACACCGTGTGGACGGAGCTTCTCTGGTTTGCCAGCTACCTCTTCCTACGCAAGTCGTGAAATCTGACCTCGGCTTACAACCGACCTAGTCGTGTCATCCCTGTAAGGGCTCTGCTACTGCGTTCACCTCGTGACAGGAAGATCCCGAACGTCTTCGTGGTGTTCTCCCGTCGCCGGGCATTGCACCACAAAGTGGTCTCCCGACCTAGAAGTTTTAACCACTATCGTGTGTTGTTTCCTCTTTCGAGGCCTTTATCGGGAAGTTTCGGTTCTTTCCGTCTGGACGGGTCATTATGTCGAGGAAGCCCTCGGATGCCGAACCTGTAACCACTCGCAGTCGCTCCCGCGACAGCGCTGTTCCCGGTGACCAGGTTGCTTCAAGAATCCCAATTCGGGCTGGCTCTACTCTTGCACCCAAGGCCCCACCTCGTCCTCCGAGTCGTCAACCGGAAGACCAGAATATTCCGCCAACCCTGTTGGACAACCTGTCTCTAGGTGCTGGATCGTCTACGGCTGTTCCCACTGTAGCGGTTCAATCCCCGACACCCGGGCAGGCTGACAACTCCCAGGTATCCCACCTGGAAGAGCAGCTTCGCGCCTTGCGCGCTGCTCACGACACCCTTTTTGGGGAGTTTACCTCTCTCCGAGGCGTGGTTGAGGCTCATCCTGTGAAGGATATAGCCGAGGACCTCCGCATTCTCCGGTTAGACGCCAACAAATTGTTGGAGTGCTTTGGTAGCCCTGCAGCCTTCGTGGAAGGAGTTGAAGACCGATTAAATCGGGTACGGAACCGTCTGGAGACGTTGGAGCGAACCATTCACGTGGTACAGCCCCGTCCAGCGGAGCCGGTCATTGCTTCTCAGCGCGATGAGCGCAAGGGAGATCGAAAGCGCCGCAAAAAGCGGAAGTCGAAACCGAAGTATGGAACTGATTCGGACACGTCGACATCTTCGGATTCTACACCGAGCCACTCGGATCTCTCCGATTCCTCGGATTCTGAACCTGAAGGTGATCGCCGAGGGCGTTCTTCCCGCTCCAAGCGGTCTGATACCACCGCTGGTGGGATTCGCTCCCGTTCGAAGGGTAGAAGAAATTCCGGTCTCAAGGAGTTGAAGCCAACCAACAACTTGTACAGGAAGCTTCTATCGTACCGATACTATCGGCTGGAAGACTCCTCACTGGAGCGTACCCCCCGTGGAACGGGTAGAGTGAAAGACTGTATCAAACGGATGCAACTTTCACTCCGCAACCAGTACTTTACTGGAGAAGACCCCATTTTGGTTCTGGATTTCCTCGCACGCTATGTGGCGGAAGCCGATATTCTCGGAATGAACGAAGGCCAGGCCTACATTGCGCTGCCGTATTTCTTACGGGGAATCGCTGAGGACCAGTACAACTCTGTGCGAGGGTCCTCGCGAGCCTCCGAAGGAGGAATCACCTGCTGGCCTCAAGCAGTTCAATATTTGTTGCGCTCATACGCCACAAATACCGCCATTCAGTCGGCAATCCTCGCATTGCGAGATACTCGTCAACGCTCAGGTGAGCTCGAAACCGAATACTCGGTACGCCTGAATAAGGCTTTCCACCGTTGCGGTAATATCTACCCCGCTGGGGAGCGTTGCACGATGTTCATAGATGGACTTGATCCGGCTATCAAGAGCCTCGTCGCCTGTCACCGGGAGGAGAAACGGAAGCTCACCTATCTCGAGCTCGTACAGTTTGCTCGAGCTGAGGGTGATGCACTCCGCGCCCGTGCTCCTGCTGCCAGTTCTAAAGCCGCGAAAGCGTTGATGTTGGAGAATAACTCCCCTTCTCTCTCGCTTATAGCGGACGACGCCCCTAAACAGGGATACGATAACGTTCAGGTTATGCAAGCCGACGGTCTGTCGGTTCCGACCACGGAATTGCCGTCAACGACGGGGTCCACTCGTGAAACGTCTCAGGGTGACACGGTTTTATACGTAGGTAACAACCGCATGCAGGCACCTCGAGTTCCGTTTGCAAACGGCTTCACCCGTAATCAACGGCCTGGTTGGATTGACAACCGCAATGCGGGAAGGTTTGCTGATACTCGGAACGCAGAGCTGCGAAGCGGAGCAGTGCCTGCCATTTGCCATTTGTGCTATATGCACGGGCACACCTCACCACAGTGCCTCCTCTCATTGAGGGAGATGGCAAAAGTAGTCTCCAACTACGAGGCGCTCACTCCATTGGAGAAGAATTCCGTCCCGATGACGTCGTATCTCCGTGCGAAGACGGATTTTCCGAATGCTTTGGCTCAAACACCGCTTGCGCGGACTGTTCCGGCTTATCGGGGTAACGCTCGATCACTCGGCGATGCGGCCAACACCGTGAGAACGGAAGCTCCCGTTCAACGGGCGTCAGCTCTCGTTGTCGAGGAACCGGGGCAGCACCCCGTATCTACCCCTTCACAGGGAAACTAATCGAGGGAGTCTCCCCTTTGGGAGAGGCGTCCTCAGAGTTGAAGTTGACGACGCCCGAGGCGCCGCCGCTTCGCTCCCCGGTGAAAATCCTGACAAAGGAAGACACCGCTGACGCGGATTCAAAGCACCTTGGTGTTTTGCGTCGACCGTGGATACGGGTAAGAAACAACCGGATCCCGGATATAATCATGGTTATGGCCAAGCGCAACTACAAGGTTTACGCTGACCTTGGCCTGAGCCACCAGTTTATGGTGAGATATCTTTCAGTCCTGGACACAGGTGCTGGCCCGAACTTCGTCGACGAGTCGATTTTACCCCCACTCTTGCGGTCTCGCATCCGTTCTACAACGGTTCCGGACGTCGCGGACGCGAATAACAATCCGTTGAAAACGGTGGGTGTCATCGAATTGGTCATACGCTTGGGCACTTTCGTGGTGAAACTCGACTTTATTGTTTGTCGGTCGTTGGCTGCGCCAGTTATACTGGGATGTGATTATTGTGACCGATTCATCGAGGCAATCCGGCCACGGCGGAGAACAGTAGAACTCGAGGATGGAACCACTGTTCCTATTGTTCGCCGACCGCTGAAGCGGGCATCGCAGAAGTAAGTTCTGCTACCTGCCGCGCAGGAACCACCCGCCGCTGCACGGGAGTCTACGAAGCTCCGCGTTGCGGCATCGGTTTCTATTCCCCCTGAGACTCAGGTAATGGTGCAGGTCAATTCCCGTCAACACGGTGTTGGGATTGTGCAACCCCTTGCCTCGTTGTACGAGAAGTATCAACTTGCCGTTGCAAACGGAATTGTCAATGTGACTCCGGATGTCCCGTTCCGGTTGCTTGTCGCCAATCTTGGCACAAAACCCCAGTATCTGGTGAAGAACCAAGTGATTGGATCAGTTACGCCGCACCCGCTGGCCATGCTTCCTACGAAGACTACCGCTGCCGATGTCCTCGGAATTGTTGCCTCCGCAGAGGATTCGAAGTCCGACGTCGTCGTGTCTAAGGATGGGGAGGAGGCTACCGCGCCAGCGGACAATTCGCCGAGCACCTCGGAATCAACGCCTGAAACAGGAACGCACGTGCCTACGAGCTACGATAGAATCGATCCTATCAAGGCTCTGGAGGACCTTGACTTCGGTCATGTACCGGAGTCACACCGTCAACGTCTGCGAGACATGTTACGGGAGTTCACCACTATGTGGGATGGCTCCCTTGGGGAGATTAATGCAACCGAACATCGGATTGACGTGTTGCCGAATACGCGACCCGTCGCGCAACCCCCATACAGGGCAGGACCGAAGGCTCGGGAAGAAGAACAGTTCCCAGTGGAGAAGATGCTCCTAGCTGGAGTTATCGAACCGGCTCAGTCGCCGTGGGCATCTCCAGTTGTACTGGCCTTAAAGAGCGATGGAACCTGGCGGTTCTGTATCGAATATCGCCGGCTCAATGCCGTGACGGTACGGGACACGTATCCTATCCCTCGTATGGACGAGTGTATTGACTCCCTGGATAGCGCCACTGTGTTCACAGCATTGGACGCCAATTGGGGATATTGGCAAGTCCCCGTTCGGGAGGAGGACCGCGACAAAACGGCTTTCGTCTGCCATGCAGGATCGTACCGCTTTAAGCGGATGCCGTTCGGTTTAACCAACGCACCCGCCACCTTTCAGCGGGCCATCGACATTTTGATGAGCCGCTTTAAGTGGCGGACTTGTTTGGTCTACTTGGATGACATTATCATCTTCTCGAACAACATGGATGACCATCTAGACGACGTCCGAGACGTGTTGACCGTGCTGCGTGACGCAGGAATTACCCTCAAGCTGAGGAAGTGCGAGTTTTTCACTGACACCATCAAGTATCTTGGGCACATAATCCGTCCAGGACGGTTGTCAATCGAAGACGTTCGAGTCAAGTCCCTCGCGGAGGCGAAGGAACCCCGTACTCAAACGGAACTGCGCTCCTTTTTAGGGCTGGTCAACGTCTACAGACGGTTTATCCCGAACTTTTCGGACGTTGCAGCTCCTCTCAACGCGCTCTTGCGGAAGGGACAACCACCTAAACTGGACCCTCTTACCTCCCCTCAAAGTGTTGCTTTCAACTCCTTGAAGGAGGCTGTCATGTCAGCCCCAATCCTGGCGTTGCCCAAACCGGGACTACCATACTCCGTGGACACGGATGCGAGCGACCATCAGGTCGGATGTGCTCTGTTCCAGACCACCCCGGACGGGGAGCGACACCCGATTGGGTACTGGTCACGTTCGCTAAACGTTCACAAACGGAATTATTCTGTTTCAGAGAAGGAGTGTCTGGCCGTTGTATGGGCTTTGTCGACACTCCGCCCCTATCTCATGGGAGTTCACTTTACCGTTTACACGGATCACTCCTCATTGAGGTGGTTGATGAACATCTCGGATCCATCTGGCCGCCTCATGCGGTGGAGACTCCGCTTAGCGGAATTTGACTTCGAAGTCATCTACAAGAAGGGGGCGAAGAACACCCAAGCCGACGCTCCGTCGCGTTTGCCCACGGAGGGGGAAGCCCTCGCCAATGAGGATGACGATAAGATACCGTGCTACATGGTTAACGGAGATACGCCAGAAGATCCGGAATGGCCAGAAGACTGGGAATTGGACTCTGAATACGACGACTTACTCGCCTCGAGCGAGGATTCTGAGAAGCCCATACCGGGAAATTATGTACCGGTTGAGACCGAGGAAATGATCCGAGAACAATTCTGGGACCCCTTCTGTACAAGGATACGTGCACGCCTCAACAGCGGAGAGAATCTCCCCTTCGGGGTGAACGACATTGGTTACCTCGTGAGGACCGTCGAGGCTATCCCACAAGTTGTGGTACCGCACACGCTACAGAAGCCGATATTGCATCTTTCGCATTACCCGAAACTCGGTGGACACTCCGGTGGGAGGAAGCTTTATCTAACCCTTCGCAGGGATTTCTACTGGCCCGCCATGGCGGTTGATTGCTACGCTACGGTGCGGTTTTGCATTCAATGCGCGAAGAACCGGGTCAAACTCCGGAAGAACTCCAAACGGATGAAGCTATTCCCCGCCAGGGCGCCGCTCGAGTTTGTCGCAATTGACATTCTCGGACCATTGCTCTCTACCAGGAGAGGCAACAAGTTCCTACTCGTTATTACGGACAGGTTCTCGAAACTAGTTCGGACAGTGCCTCTAAAGAGGATTACCGCCTACACGGTCGCTCACGCTTTTGTGCGGCATTGGGTGTTTGCCTACGGACCTCCTTTGGAGCTACTCTCCGACAACGGGAAACAGTTCGCATCGTGATTTTTCCAGGACGTCTGTCGGATACTGGACGTGAAGAATCTCTTCACGACCACGTATCATCCCCAGCCTAATGGGCAGGTCGAGCAGTTTAACCGGACAATGCTCGCAGCTCTCCGTGCTTACACGGCTGACCACCCCAAGACCTGGGATCTCTACACGGATGCCGTGACCTTTGCGTACAATACGCAGGTACACCGGACTACCGGAATATCCCCTTTCGAGTTGGTCCTTTCACGGACACCCCCGCCAATGGCGTTGGAATCCCAACCTACGTTAGACGCGTTCCCTTCTGTGAAGGATTACCGCCAGAAGTGGAAAACATGGCTGACCAAGCTGGTACCCGCAGCGCGGAAGGCGATGGACCGCGCTCAAGCCGTCTACAAACGGAATTTCGATGCTCGCTTGCGAGGTGGCAAACCGGAACAGATCAACTCCGGGGACTTCGTATTCGTCCGCAAGGAGTATTACAACCCTGAAAGGGAGAAGCGCCATAAGCTCTCGCCTGTGGCAGATGGTCCTTTCAAGGTTATCTCCGTCACGACGGGTACAGTGGTTGTGGAAATGGGTGACGCGAATGAGCGGTTATCTCGCGATCGCATCGTGCTAGCCCCGCCACCCTCGACTGAGGCTGCACCAGCTACGCTGGATCCTACGCTAGAATATGGCTCTGCATCCGATACACCGGTGGTGACACGGCCTACCGTGCTACCACACCCCTCCCGGGGCCTCTCAGACCTTCCGTTCACCTCGGAAGACCCGGATACGCCAGACCCCAACGGCCTTCCTGGCCGCTCTCAACTACCGTCAAACGGGATCTTCCACCGTCACACGGTAACTTCACGAAGTCTTCGTCTCCCCGTAGCTCCGTCTAAGGAGGGAGAGGAAAGCCACGCTATCGCGGGTAATTCGCCGTCGCAACGGGACTTAGGCCGTGAGACACGGATTGGCAACGCTAGTGCTCCAGCGCAGTCGCAGGACACCGCCAACAGTGCCCTTTCCGTTCGCAACATCGGCGCGCAGTCCCCGTCAGTGACGGAACCCTCCGCGGTAGCGGCCACGTCGCGATCGACACCGTCGAAGGACGCACATGGACGCGAAGGTGTTAAACCAGCTGCGCTGGATGCCAGTGGCAAGCCCCAGCAGGGGAACACACGCCATGACTCGTCAAGAGTGCCCTCTACCGAAGAGGACGCTTCGGCAAAAGCACAAACCGTTGATAACGGGACCGCACGCCCTGGGAAGGGGAAGGAAGTCTCCGCACCATCGCGATCACACGCGCGCAATCCGAGCGTCTCGGTAGACCCTGGTACGATCACCAGTAACGAACCGGTCGTTCCGGATGGCGCTACCGTCGAGGACGGCATGGAAAACCCGATTCGGGAAATTTCACCCAAGTCGCCAGGCTCTCTAACATCTGCACAAGCCCCAGTGGGGAGTTTACAGAAGGACTTCACCGTGGACCACGGAGCGTCGCACACGCAACGCACGGCGTCGCCGTGGGTAGATACCCTAGACAGGGAGGCGGATCATACCACGCCCCGTGGCCGCCAACCGTCACTGACGTCACGTGAACCCCAGATTAGGGAGGCGCCGCCTGTGCCATTCACCGTGCAGCACGGAAGCACCCCTCTGGGACACGCGCAAGCGCTACCGTCAGCACGGAATGAACCTCGTCGCCTCAAGGTGCGAGCCGATTACCACGATGATGGACCTGCGGCCCCTCGCGGGGAAGACGCCGTCGACCGGACTTGGCCCCCGGATACCCTGTTACGGGACATTTTCCCTCATGAGGGCACCCGCACTGCAAGCGGTGTAACCACAACATGGCAAGGCCGGGAAGTCTTCATCCAAGAATATATTCTCGACCGAGTCGTGGGACACCGTTATAACGGATATGGCGTGTTGGAATACCGCTCCCGTTGGTACGGCTACGACCCCAACTGGGACACGTGGGAGCCTATCGAGCATCTCCCACGATCCAAAGTGGTCCAATATCACCGCCGTGCGGGAACCGCTACCCAGCTACGCTGTGTAACGCCCAAGTGGGATAACCTGTCACGACGGATGAGAGAAGTAAGGAATTGGGACCGCTCCCACTCGGGGACGTCCCGCACACTGCGGCTATACCGACGTAGTCGGCCGCCGCCGAAGCAATCATTTTTCGGATCAAACTACCGATGTTTTTTCATCCAGCAAGCTGGTACGCCCCCCCCCCCCCCCAGGGCTCCCGCTTGCACGTTTTTTCCCATCGATGACGGTGTGTTGTTTTCGTACGCACCACCTTTTTCAAGGATTGAAGTTTTTATCTACACTACTAACCATCTACGATGGATGTCAGTTTCCGGACCTCCGGTCCTGTACCCCATCTCTGGGCGATGTTGCTGTCTCACTACGGCTGCTGTGCTCCCAGAACATATGGTGTACTCGCAGCCACGCTGCGCAACTCCGTATGGCTACGGTCAGACTTCCCCATCACCAGGACTTCTGGCTCAACAGTACCGTATGAACGGCTTCCACTGAAAAATCGGCTAACTTGATCGGTTGACCTCCGTTTCCAAAATGGTTTTGGTACTGGGTTCTTTTAGACCTATCCTAGTACCTCGGTGAAGACAGATTCCGATTTTATTGGCTGGTTCCAAAGTTATGGCACTTTTCCAGTTCGACTGGTTTCGAAGATGCCCTACTGAACGGGTCTTGTCTAACCCACTTCTGGGAGCTCAATTTCCTGCTTTGCAGGGTCTCATTCAACAGTTCTTCTTCCCGAGAGTACGCCGACGACTCTGATAAGCTGCAGCTGTCTTGAATCGGAAGTTATTCGCGTTTCGCGCCTTGGACCGGTCTGACCCCGGTAATTCCTGGTGTGGACCGCTGGACGCCGCTCATTTCCCGCGGAAAGCTTCCCTCGTTCTGAGATAATGCCCTTAGGGAGGTGTTAGCAAGCACTGAGGGCCCCTCTCAGTTGAACTACGCTGAGAATGGGCGCTCCAGGTAACGGGCGGATGGTGATCGAAACGTCAATACGCCCCAATGGGGAGTGCACCAGGACGCCTGGGCTCGCTTGCACTCGTGCAGAGGAAGCCTGATGCCCAGGAAACGCCCTGAGAGGGCAAGAGCTGCACGAGCGGAGTCCGCAAACGAACCGGATGGCGGGATGGTGGACTACAGTGGCTACAACTCGCGGACGCGTGGGAAGACGTGATCGAAACTTACCCAGGGGGCCTTCCTCGCGCTGAGCAAGACACCCGCAAATGCGGACGGCCCTCGTATGAGGCATGACTGGATAGACATCCACCGTGGTCACGGAGAAGGCGTGAAGCCAACCCCACTGGGGACACTTACGCTCCCATGGAGAGACTTATGTTGCACATGTCCTTGCCGCCGCTACGCGGATTCATCATGCGCAACGCGACGCGTGGAGCTCCATGACGGAGATATGACACAAGGGATTGTGGAAACCCCTCGCAGGGGTAAGCTTGATTATCTATCTACCTCAAGGTAATGCCAGCATGCTGGGAAGCTACTGTCCATTGTTAACCGCTCGGCGGGGGACCCCGCCAAGGCGGTTAGCAAGCGTGTCCCGCATCGCGGCAATGTCACCGGTGACTTCGTTGGCGCTCAACCCCACTCGCGGAGGAACTGCGCGATGACGCCACCAGGGTCATTCGCCACCGGAACTGCCGGAACAGCCGGTATAGCCGGATAAGTAGGACTCGGGGCAACCGGGGAGCTGTAGCAGGAACCGGCATTGCCGGAGGATCCTTCGCACTCGTCGGGACCGGCGGGCCGGAATTGAACCCGTTGCTGCCATCGACCGCGCCACCCACGACTCCGTCGGCCTCGCTCCCGTCCACGACAGCATCTACCGGATCGTCCGGATCATTATCCACCATGGGATGACCCCCGATGTAGGATCGGTGATAATCGTCGGCATCGACGTAGCCTCTCGTATGGTCTTCCGGTACCTCTCTCGGGGCATCCCGGTATGATTTCTGCTTCGGCCCGGGTGTGAGCTCCCGGAAGTCCCAGGGATCGAAGAAGATGTAATCGCCCGCAAGCGGGGTATTGCGCCCGAAACCGGGCCATAGCCGCTTCGCAAGTGATTGCGCTGGGCATTGGCCAGGGGCACTGCAGTCCAGTCCACACCCTCGATGTAATCGAGTAGCGAGAGCATGTCTTCGACGTTCGCTTCACCCCCAAGGGGGACACGCAGGTCCAAACTCCTGATGGCAGCCCGCACACGTGGCTGAATGTACCAGAGTCGATACTGGTCATACGCCTCTGCGAGGATATTACGCCGCAACGCGGACGGCCCACTCAGAAATGACGACGGACCACAGCCCCGAGCGGGGATCCCACAACATGGAGGAGCCTAGATAGGTGAGTACCGGAGGCAGCTCAACGAAGCAGCCCCAGCACACCTCCAAGGAGGACCACCACTCAGGGAGGGTGACGTACCGACCGCGTCGGTGGCGTGCCGCAATGCGCTCGATCTCCGTGTTCTGATACGGCACGAAGTACCCGAAACGGGCTCGCCAACGCCGCTCATCGCGGATGAAGTCCTGTAAGAAGGCAGACCGGGTAGTCCGGGGAAGGAATCGGAACTCCGCTCGGAGAATGGGTCGCACCCAGCACAGGGCTTCCTGCCGGGCAACCGGAACGTTCCTCCAGGCGAAGGTTTCCAAGTCCGCAAGGCGGTCGCAGTAGCCCATCTCCCCCGCGAGTGCGGTACATCAGAACGTCAAGGTCTGCTCCTCCCGGATGGGGAACTCGAACGGTGCCCGGCGTTGCCGGAGGTGTGCACGCGGACGAAAGCGGCATGCGCGGTAACCGCGGACTCCCCCGAATTTCGGCGAACATGGTGAACCGGATCGCAATACGCTGGCGCCAGTCCCAGGACATGGTGAAAATGCCAGGCAGGTCCCCCGGAAGGTGTTAACAGTATCCGCGTACGACGCGATGAGATCCTCGTCTCGGACGGCAAGCGGATGGAACCAGGGCGCATGCCTCAGCATGAGGCACCCACGCCGAGTACTCGGATCTGCCCCGATGAGGGCGTCGTACAACGGCCACACCGGTGGTGGCGTCTGCCCTGGGAAGATACCCGCGATGGGACGATCGGCATAGCCGGATGCAGCCTTGCGACGAAGCAGCCGCCGACGGCGAGGGTTCTGAACCGGCTGAGCGGGCGAATGGTTCCGCGATGCAGGTGGAGCCGAATTGTTCGGAAGCGGAACGGACCGGAAGCCGGTGAAGCCACCGCGATAGCGGGGAGGACGGTTGGGAGGAAGTTTTAGACATTCTCGGGATGCGAGGCGAGCCGTGAAACGGAGGGAGACTGTGGAGGCAGATCGCGTCGAGTGCGCTGAGGCTGACGGTTGGTTGACCGGAACACCGGAGGAGGGCGTGTTTTTACGTTGTTCGTTCGCCATCGCGCCGCCCCTCGTTGAGGTTGTCGCTCCGTCTAAGGAGGGGATGTGTAGTGCACGCCCTTCTCAAGGGGGGGGGATTCCAGGCACTGGTTCATAATTTCCGATACATCGGGGATGGCACTTACTACACTGTTATGAACAGGAGCAATGCGGCGACAGTGGGCATACACGTGGTGCACGGCATAGCCGGAATGCGCCGTGGCAACGGCTCGCTCACGTGTCACACGGGTGGTGGTACTGTAG